>SNQJ01S0024704.1:64024-81289 GCA_010110895.2 Picea sitchensis | reverse complement strand
TTTTTTTTTTAGAAATAACGTAGAGATTAAGCAAGCGTTTTGTGGCTCTCATTATTATTGGGAAATAGTGGTGTTAGATTTGAAAATATTTAGAATATGGAAAAGTTTTAGAATTTATTTTTATTTTAAAGTGTAAAAATTTTAGTAAATTTTAATAATTTTTAAATTTTAAATATTAATGGTAAATGTTTGGTGTTATTTTTGTAAAGTATTTAGAATTTTAAGGATTTTATATAACTTTAAAAAAAAATTGGTAATAAAATAATTTTATCTTGTTAAAATTGGATAAATTTTTTTGGAAAAAGAAAATTAAGGAATTTGTTTTGAAAAAAACTGGTAATCAAACAATTGTTTTTAAAAAATAATTAGAAAACTAGCCAAATGACAAAATTTAACCCCTAAAGAGAATACTTGTCACAATGTTGTGAAAGCACATTCACTTCATGTATTCTCTTTTATACATATGAGATGTCCAAAGCATACCTTCATGAAATATACTACTATAGTTGGATAAAGAGGGTACTTGTCTCAATGTTGTCAAAGCACATTCATACCCACATAATATTTTCTTCAACCATCATTCTTGCAAAGTTTATAAACTCCTCACTCATTGTGTCAATGATATTCGAGGTGGTGATGATGATAAACATAGTTAAAAGGATGACCAACTCCTAGTGTAAGTGCCTTAGGTAACATAATGTACTCATCTCCTCTATGCAATAAGAAGAACATAGGGTGGATGCCTCTGGGACTCCTCTTGGTGTGTTGGAGCCTCTTTGTTTCCTTGTCTAATTGACCTAAGAACATAGGGTGGACGCCTCTGGGACTCCTCTTGGTGTGTTGGAGCCTCTTTGTTTCCTTGTCTAATTGACCTTGATGTTGAGAGGCCATCACCATACACTTGTTTAGTGGATGGTCCACAACTATCCAAGAGATAAGTAAATACTGACATTTAAGTCAAAATTAATAAATCTTATCTTTGATGAGTGTGGTTAAAGCTGAGAGCACTACTTTCATCAAAGCTTCATTACTATTCTAACATATATCTTCACTTCACAAATGGCTTCACTAAATCAAGTGGATCTAATCTAAGAATGCTTGTAACATAATTTAAAGTTTATATCCATCGATTTCCATATTAATTATATTAATATTTTAATTAACAAACTATTAATCCTCTGCATACACATTCACTATCAACTATCACAATCACATTATTAAAAATGAAAAATATATGGATTTAAAAGAATGATGCTGATAAACCACTTTAAATAATGTGATAGTAAAATATAATCATTTTAAATAATGTGATTGTAAAATATAATCATTTAAACGTGATACTAAATCCCCATCATGAAATTAAACAATGATTTTATTAACTAGGCTGACATGACTCCATCCAAGCTTCATACCTTGTGAGGACCAAATACGCTGAATCCTTTTCTTTTCTTCCCTGAAATGTTGAAATGTTTTGCCAGCACCAACTACTGTCCACAAATAAGTTGTCCTCAGTGAGCTGTGCTTGTCATCCTGGGCATTTCCTTGCATCACCGGCGACGATCCTCACGCCACGCGTTCTATATAAGGTAGGGTTGGGCCGCCGCCATGGCCGCACACCTCCATCCAAGCCCCGGATGACGCCATGACCGAGCTGATTGCCTCGACTGCCAATTAAATGCCGCCATTTATCTGCTTGCTCCCCTCCCTGTCCCGTTGAATGCCACCGCAAACAAGAAACAATTGTTTGAGGGAGACAGAAAATAGGTTATTCCCGAATTTTCCTTCGTCCTGGGACCGGGGACGACTCTGTCTCAGTCGTGCTTCCGCGAAAGTCTAAAGTAGATTTTCCCATTGCTTACAGTCGAAGGCAGGCCTTCAACATTCTGTCGCTGCTGCAAATGTTTGTATCTGACATCATGAGAGTGAGTGGCAACAACATGCTTTATATAATTACAATTTGTCGGCTCAGCGTTGTCATCTATACATAGATTTGAAGTGAAGAGAATGGGCTGGAATAATTACGATATGGATTCATGGTATCCGGACTCTGTGAACTGTTCGCCCGGGTCCAGAGAAACCGATTCAGATCAGATATGGAGACCGGCGATTCTGACCTGGGCTGGGGGATAAGTAGCATATTTGCATCCAGTTCGGACGAATGTGCGCTGGGAGAACCTGTGGATAATGACTGTATGTATCTACATGGCAAGCTCCTGAAAAAGTTTGTATGGTTCGTGAACATGAAACCTAATTGGTGATGCTTGATTTACACCCTGAAGGTAAGATGTAAGATGCCCTGTATGTGAGTTTGAAATATTTTTGTTTAATTTTGTTTGAAATTTGGTGATGAATGGTTGGATCTGCAGATTTTAGTGGCTAAGTTTGTATAATCCAAGTGTCTCAGGTTTTTTCAGCAGGCTGAATCTATTTATGCATTCAGAAATGTAATTTAAACAACAAAAAATAGAGATTTTGTCCAGATTTAATTGTTTGGCCAAAAAACTGAAAAGGTAGAAGGTTTAGCCAACACCATAATAATCTATTTTTAAGGTCACGGCAGATCAACTTGGTGTATGAGACCCCCTTGTTTGTGGGACAAAAGTCTAAGGAAGTATACATACCCTACCCCTTTAGATTTGACCTCTTAGGAGGAAACACAAGAAACTCATCAATAAATCTCTCAAGGGAATTGTGTTTGAAAAATACTATAGGTATAAGGTTCTTTGATAAGTGAATCCATGAATAGGTGTCCCAGTGTTTAATGAAATATGATATAAAAATTCTACATTTTAAATATTTTATTTTTTAAATTAAAGTTCTCAAAGTTCATATATTTTTATTGAATTTGATGTGTAGTAAAAACAATTTGTAAGTAACTATGTTATCAATTTAATGATTTTTCAAAAAAATATTAATATTATTTAATGTGTTAAATTTGCATTTAATTAAATATGTTTGTCCTTAAAAGTTTTTGAAAAGGTTAACAAGCTTTTGAAAAGGTTAATAAGTATAAAAAAACTTGAAAAGAGTATGATAAAAATAAAAATAAAAATGGAGATAACAACATGAAAAAAATATAGTTCAAACATGTTGCCCAACCTTCGGTGCACCTCATTAGAAAGTCTTTAGGACATCCAATGAGGACAATAGGACAATATTAATAATTTTTAACCACTTTAACCCAATGCATATTATACTCATAATTTGTAATTTACATAATGATAGAATATAACTAATTGTTACATGAACTTATCCCCTCTAAGGTTTCAAGAAAAACTAGAAGTTATAATGGTTTCAAGAGGATGTAAACTTTTTAGAAATTTGAAACACAAGAGAAGAATTCTGGGATAGCGAATGTGATTTATATTTAATAAAGTTTTTTCTTAAGAAAAAAATTAGGGATTACACACCCTTTAATCTTACATGGATTGATAAAACATATAACAAATTTAATTAGGGATTACACACCCTTTAATCTTACATGGATTGATAAAACATATAACAAATTTGTTGGGTTTTTGAGATTCTAAATATGTAAAGGGGTTTTTGAAATTCTAAATATGTAAAGGCATGTGAGAATGTATTAGAAATTGTATTGAAAGCACTCTAGTAATTTGGAAAATCAAGAAAACATGATATATGAGACGTTTGTAGAGTAATTACAACTATTATTGTTGCATTAAGAATTTGAAGAAGTTGAATGGTGACAATGATGTCAAAATTGTGCATGTTTCAAGAAAATAATTAAAAAGACATACTAAATTGAGGATCCATATAAGTGAAAATGATAAAGTTGTTTGTTGGGTAGTATTTGCAGGTATCCTGCGAAGATAGATTCTAGAAGGAATTAGACAGAGGGTGATAGAGTTTTGGGAAACCCATTCTCATTCTATACTAGATCATAACCATTTTCTATGGTGGCACTTATCTAAAGGCATGTATGATGAGAATTATAAGTACATTATGAAGATTATGCAAGTTAAAATATTTGAGGAATTTTAAGAAAGTAATTCTAATGTAAAGATCACCACTATCATGTTTGATAAATTGAAACTATTGTATATTAGTCCTAACATAGTCCGTGACACTTGTTCTTATTAGTATCATGTTGAATTCCAATTCTGTTATGACATATTTATAGATTTTTTGAAAAGGCACTAGCAAGGTGACACTCCTCCCCCAAAATGCACATTTTAATTTCAATGATATTATGTAAAAGGAATTCAAAAATGTTTTTTTTAATAAAAGATGTGTAGGTGGAAGAAGATGTCCTAAATGCAGTAATTTGACATTGTCCATAGGAATTTTCCTATGGATATTCCACACCCTAGATTGTTAGATATCAAAACCACATGAAGGAGATATGAGTATGTCACTGTGAATTTGTCCTCTTCTTTGGGTGTGGTATCTGAAAGTATTGACTTGGTTGAGGACGATATCCCTATTTCATAATTCATGGTGAAGTTTCAAAATCAGATTTATAAATATATCAAACACTATTATAGGTCCAAGTGGAAATATTCCTAATTTAGACAATCTTGAGAAGTATTCAAGATGGGAATAATACTATCAGTGGTAGACTTCATTGAGAATTACACATTTTCTCCAAAGAGATACGAAACAAGTGCTATCATTATGACTAGGTATTGTTTTACAAGTATTTTATGTGCAGTTTTCATAGATTATTTTTCTATGGTACTATGCACCAAAATTAAAGTTATACTTTAAGGCACCCATGTTTAGAGTCCAGAAATTGTCTAATACCTTGCAACCCATGTGTTGGAACAACATGCTAAGCAAGTTCACACACCTTTGGATCTTCTTAGAAAATTAATTGATAGTTGACAGTTGATTAGGAGAGTCGAATAAACATTCACTTTAGTGGTTGACTGGGCATTCAACTGGTCGATGAGTTAGACCAAAGTAGTTCAATGATGCACAAAACAAGTTAGAAATCAAGGAGTTTGTTATGCACTCTCACTAATCTATGTGGACCTTGTTTTCCTCACTTCAATGGAGTTGGTTACGTCTCAGTGCTATATAAGATGACCTTAGGTATCTATTTATGAATAGAATGAATGCATGATATGTATTGTGTATATAAATATTTTGGTTTCTTACACTTTTATGTATGTTGAGTTATGATTTAACTTATTCTTAATTGTTGTAACAACGTCTTTATACACCACCTCTTCTTGGAATACCTATCTCTCTAATCTACCTAATTCCCTAGTTCTCCAACATAGTATCCAAGCTATTTGTTTTAGATATACTGTGCTATCTATGAGTCTTTTAGAAGATGTTGGTTGTACACACTACTGATGAGTCAAAATTTTTTGATAGATTGACTCAAGATTTCAACTCACAAACTAAATCTAATATTAGATTTGTACATCATCATCATGTGTTCCAAGTAGGAACATGTGGTTCTGAATGGACACAATTATGGAATATGGGCATACACTATGGAAATACTTTTGAAGAGTACAACACTCTAGAAGTTTACAAAGGCTGCAATTCTAGATCTAAAGGATGAATAGCAGAAATTTGTTATTGATGGGAAGACGAACAAGCTTGTAGGAGTCATATTGACCTACATCTCTAGAGACTTATTTTTATACAAGTATGACCAACTATTTGAATGCTATCTGGAAGAAGTTGAAGAATTTATTTGATCAGGTTATGAAAATTGAGAAAGAGTTGATCTCTATTGATCTTTTCTCCTTTGAAGAATTGAATATTACTTAGCCTGTGTGAAGGAACTTTAGTTGAAATTGGGTGAATGTAGAAAGGATTGTCCAAAGGAAGATGGTTGGTTCATAGAGATGATGTTGATGAATCTAAAGATACCATATGAAGTGGGATGTTTCCATGCCAGTATGTTGGTAAGGATTATTCCTTTGATTTTTGTTATGGTTTTGTTATTAGGGAAGATGGAAAATTGCACGACGAAAGGAAAATTGAGGTCAAACAACAAGCCTAATTTCTAAAGGGAAAAAGTCAATAGAATTATAAAGAAAGAGCTCGATAGTGCCACCAGGGAAAAGAATGTGATATCATCAACCAAAATGTTAAGAAGAAGGTGATTAGATTTCGAATAAGAAAGGTAGAAAGAATAAAACCCACTGACATTGTGATCCCACTAATGCAGTTTAAACAAATAAGGATAATTTGGTTGCAAAGGTTTTTTTTCAACAAGAAGGAATTAACTACAATGAAACCTTTTCCCTATTGCAAAGATGAATTCTATTTGATTGATTCTTTCACTTGGTTCTCATTTTGAACGAGAGGTACATCAAATGGATATCAAACGTGCTTTTCTACATGGTGATCTAATTGAAGATATTTAAATGGAGAAACCCCCTCGATTTCAAAAGAATGGTACTCTTGTTTGTTGACTAAATAAATTCTTGTATTGTTTGAAATAGGCCACTAGGAAATGGTATGAGAATATTGACCATTTTTTTCTCAATCTTGGTTTCAAAAACTCTGAATCAAATCACATTATCCATGTATTACATGTTAATAGTGAAACCTTAATTATTTCATTGTATTTGGATTGACTTGGTCATTACTAGAAACAATGTTGATTTAATTTTGGTTTTGAATGAACAATTAGTACATACATTTGAAATGACTATCATTAGTATATTTCATTTCATTTTCAACATCCAAGTCTTACAAATGGATGATGTTATCTTTATTTCTCAACCAAACATGTGTTGAATCTTTTACATAAGTTTGGAATTGAAGGATATAAACCATGTGCTACACCTTATCAATAACAAGTGAAACTAAACAAGGAGTGTGATTTTCTGAATATGCTACACTTTATTGCTAGCTTGTTGATTGGCCTTATCTATTTAACTCATAATAGACTTCGTATTTCCTTTTTTATTAGTGTTGTTTTTTCGGTTTATGCAAGATTCATGAGAATGTCACCTTAAGGTCACAAAGATTAGTGTTCGTTATATCAAGGGAACTTACCAACTTAATATAGAGTGTTGCAATGACAAAGTGAAGCAGTTGGTCAATTAAACTAACTCGAATTAGGTTAGGGATGGCGATGATATGAAGTCTATATTTGGCTCTGTTTTTTTCTTAGTTTTGGACCCATCATATGGTCTTGTAAAAAGTAGAAGGCGGTCTCACTTTTGACCACAGAAGAAGAATATCATGGTGTAGTGCATGTTGGTGTAGGGGAGATGCCATGTGCCTAAGTTCACATATCTCCCTTGGAAACTCATCCCAAGGTTGATATGACTTAGGATAACATAAGGCAAGGGTTATAAGCTTAGGAATACAATATTATTATATTACCTCGTAAGGTAAGGGTCATAAGCTTATGAATAAAATATTATTATATTACATTGGCCCCCTTTGAGTCCCTAAGCCCCCTTTCTTTCCTCTCTTGTGGAATCATAACCCTCCATGTTTTAGTCCTTCGTTGTTTGTAGTCAATAATGCATATTATTATTATTATTCAATGTACATTTACATATTACAGGTCATTCAACACTCAACCATTTATTGTATACACATATACACATTGCTAATATAGGGATCAAACTAGGGGTATTACATTCCCTCCCCCCTAAATTTTGCACCGTCCTTGATGCACATCACCATTATATGAAATAATTTTACATCAAAACATTAAAACCAATGTGGATGTTCCTTCCACATTGTATCCTCCATCTCCTAGGTTGCTTCTTCAAGTTGTACTGCATCCATTGGACCTTTATCCTAAGCATTGTGATCTTCTTGTCCAATATACATATTGGTTGTAGTTGGTAATTTTTAGGTATTTTGCAAGATTGCAACAATGTGGCAAGAATTGCAGGTTGAGGTGGATGAACTGCTTATGTTTGGGGATTGAGTGTGGGAATTTATCCACTAAAGAAGAGAATGTCAACATCAATGTTTGGGGATATATTGTGTGTTTGTTGTTGTTGTTTATTAATTATTCTATTTGATTTTTTAAGTGGGATCATGCACAAAAATACTTTTCTAGGAGGATAACTTCTCAAAATAAAAAATAATTGGCACAACTACATGAAGAGGAATCTCCAGGTCCTGTGATGATTTTGAATACAATTACTTATGATGACATTGATATGTATCAATCGTTTGGTATTTATTTGTATCCGACCATTGGTGACTTGATGAATGCTCTTATTGTTAATTATGAGCTTGATTTCTTATCACAGTTAATTATTTTATTTTCTTCAACTTGCTGAATCCGTAACAAATATCCACCAGCAGATATTGTATACAAAGAGCTTTCCAAGACGACTCCAAGGCATTAAGCATCTTTTATGTTTGATTGACACTTGTATTTTCACATTTGTAATTTAGAAGGTTCATATTGGGGCATGTGACTTAGTGTAAAGAAAGGGTCATCAATAACCAGCTTGCTATATAGTATTGAATGTTGATGACTTATAATCCACCTGCAAAAGCATTCAATACTACTTAATAAATTGGATATTATTCTTAAAAAATATAAAATGAAGTTATCATATTTTTTTTCTAATCGATAAAAATTTGGTGAAAATTTCTAATTTAATATAAAGTATGGTGGCAATTACAATTTGTAATTTTAATTAATTTGAATTTATTTAAATACTTAAAATTACAATTTAAATAATATAAATCCAACATTTTAGCAATTTTTTCCATCTATTAAAATCTCCAAAATAAAAATAATTTATTTACCATATCAAAAGCTATGAAAAATAACAAAATTTTGAAATAATACGTCCAAGAAAGTTACTATGGGACAAAGATCAATAGATGTCAATATGCATAGCTGGTTTACACCTCAATTTCAAGGATTTATGTGCAAATGCATTTTAATATATATATATATATATATTTATTTTATTTTATAAAGTTTACTCATTTTAATATTTATTTTTAATAATAAAATGTGATACATGTCCACAATATAAACTATTAAATAATAGAGAATAAAACAATTTTCTTTTTTTATCATAAATGTACATTTAATGTTATTAAGATAAATGATAAGATAACATGTGGTTTATGTGAGGTTTTGTATTTCAAAAGTGATTGATTTGAAAAAGTGTTGTAGGGAAATACAAATTGGTCATGTCTAAATATTTTATTTTTATATTTTTGACAATAATATAATTTGGATGAAATTGTAATTTTCTATTATTTAAATTTTTTTTTTTTTTTTTTTTTTTTTTTTTTTTTTTTTTTTTTTTTTTTTTTTTTTATTATATAAATTTAATTACTTAAATCTTCAAATCCAACAAATTTTCACCAAATTTGATTTTATGAATTTCAAAACAAAATAATATCATCAAGAACCATAATCCTTAAAACATTTAAACTACATCCATCAAAATTTAATTAAAAGACACACATATTAATATTTTAATATGTATCATTTTGGATTCTGTCAATACTAATACCATTGAAATTATGTAATACTTATTTTATGATAAGAATGCAAATGTTTTTGTTTTTTCATTTTTAGAAGCACTTGGAAACCTTCCATCTGCCATATTCTCAGTCTGGGATGTTCACATGCTTTCTCGGTGGCGTTTCTATGGCATACAAAAATACCAGGTGGGCTGGCTAACACAAAGATAACATACCCCAGGTGGGTTGTTGTTATAAACATAACATCTATTATACAAAATTAATATATAATTAAAAGGAATTTAAAAAAAATATTTCATTGTATCACATTGGACATAATTGTAAACAAAATTATATATATAATAACAAATGGTAAAAATAACTCAAAGATATGATGTCAGATTGTAAAAATATATTTTCAGAATGCAAAAATACATGTGATAGGTTAAAGTTTTAGGAAATCTAATTACATTTGTTTAAAATTTAGTGAAAAAGTATTAGATTTGTAGATTTGAGAGATAATTTCTGTTGGCTTTCAGCAGATCAGATATATTCTTCCCTAGCTGATAATAGAACTGGAATGATATTTTTTGGTTTTTTTGCTTACAGAAGCCCATCCTTTCTCCCACTACTGATCTCTAATTTAAGTCTTCTTTTCCTTCCCTGCGATCTATCTCTATTTTCCTGATTTTTCTTTTGAAAATGGAAGAAGGAGGAATGGCATGTATATAGACTTAGGTTAATACATATATCTAGGGTTTTCAACATATTGAATCCATTTCTGCATTTCAAAAATACATATTATATGACCAAATTACTGAAAAACATTTCTTAGAATAAAAATAGATTTATATAACCAAATTACTAAAAAAATATTTCTTAGAATAGATAGACAAAACCAAAATATATTATTGCATCAACTAAAGACTTACACTTCTTGTATCGATAATGCAATTAATAAATCCCAAAACCCTGAGAGAATTATTCAGGCTCCCATAAGGCAAATAAATTTGAATCCACACAGAGAAATCTGGTAAGATTGACCCCAAACAACTGGCTAATAAAAAGCAGCTGAAACACAAGCATTTCTATTTAAAAAAACCATACGCAGAGGACATCGATTCCAAAATTTATACATGGCAATCCATAAGTGCAGAGGCTTCATCCAATAGGAAGCCCAACTAACATTAGAAATCAATTGGGTTTGATGTTCAAGAACCAGACAGTTGCTCATGGATATGCATGGGAGCTTGCCATGTAGATACACAGTTGCTCCATGGATATGCATAGGAGCTTGCCATGGTTACTATTGTCCTCTGTAACCCGACTTTCCAAAGGGCAGAGAAACACTTGCCAATTTTCCAACCCGACTTTCCAAAGGGCAGAGAAACACTTGCCAATTTTCCAGCTGCTCCTAAGGCATTCTGAAGAAGAGGCCTGGAATTTGATGGTGTTCACATGTCCTGATTCATTGACTGATATTGAGGATTCATGGCTGGAGGTGCCTGCGTGTAGTATACCTGTCGGGAATTCGGTTCATACATGACGTTCTGGTACGAGTATGGGTTCGTATGCGCCATGGGAACGGGTGCTGTGGGTCTGTACATCACTCTTGCATCGCTCGCGCCGGGCCCCGATGGCACTGGTGTGTACGGGCCCTTGGGAACAGACGCAGGGATTTGAATCGGCGCTCTGTATTGGTCTGTGGGGTCTGAACCGGGCTGCCTCTGAACGCCCGCTGCTGCCCGAACGGTTGTCCCTGGATTCGATAAGGGCGCCGCTTCTGGGTTGTAAAACTGCACCGGCGCGGTCGCCCTATGCACGGGGTTATAATATCCGCCGCCTCCAGGCGCTGGTTGCCCCATTGAAGGAACTGTAGTCATGGGAGATCCTGCGTGCATGAAGTAGACGGGATGATGATACGCGGACTGATGATCCCCGTGGGGTTCTTGCATTTGCCAGTAGCTCTGCGGAACGAAATGGGATCCCTGGTCGTGCATGTAGTATTCTGACGGAGATGGATTCTGCTGATACTGTCGTTGCTGAGGCATATAGGACTGATCCGGTGTAGGGTTGGGCCTGGTCATATCTGGATTTGACAAATTGAAAAACCCGACTTTCCAAAGGGCAGAGAAACACTTGCCAATTTTCCAGCTGCTCCTAAGGCATTCTGAAGAAGAGGCCTGGAATTTGATGGTGTTCACATGTCCTGATTCATTGACTGATATTGAGGATTCATGGCTGGAGGTGCCTGCGTGTAGTATACCTGTCGGGAATTCGGTTCATACATGACGTTCTGGTACGAGTATGGGTTCGTATGCGCCAGGGGAACGGGCGCTGTGGGTCTGTACATCACTCTTGCATCGCTCGCGCCGGGCCCCGATGGCACTGGTGTGTACGGGCCCTTGGGAACAGACGCAGGGATTTGAATCGGCGCTCTGTATTGGTCTGTGGGGTCTGAACCGGGCTGCCTCTGAACGCCCGCTGCTGCCCGAACGGTTGTCCCTGGATTCGATAAGGGCGCCGCTTCTGGGTTGTAAAACTGCACCGGCGCGGTCGCCCTATGCACGGGGTTATAATATCCGCCGCCTCCAGGCGCTGGTTGCCCCATTGAAGGAACTGTAGTCATGGGAGATCCTGCGTGCATGAAGTAGACGGGATGATGATACGCGGACTGATGATCCCCGTGGGGTTCTTGCATTTGCCAGTAGCTCTGCGGAACGAAATGGGATCCCTGGTCGTGCATGTAGTATTCTGACGGAGATGGATTCTGCTGATACTGTCGTTGCTGAGGCATATAGGGCTGATCCGGTATAGGATTGGGCCTGGTCATATCTGGATTTGACAAATTGAAAGCTCTTTCAGGGTCAGAATAGATTCTCCTACCTGGTATGTTTGGATTTGCATTATCGTCCAGCGGCCTAGCAATCGGATCCTGTGGTTGCCTCAGCTGGAGCTTCTGAAACTCTTGAACCGGAACCTGCAGCTGTGGCTGCTGAGGCGCCCGTTCGTTCATCGGGGAACTTGAAACAACTGAAAACTCCGATGCGTACTGTTCTTGCTTCTGGATATTCGTGTTTGGTACCCGATCTGCATTCTTTAAACCCCCGATCTCTGGAACCCAGCTTGAATCAGTCGGTTTGGAGTTCGCACGCAGATTACTATCCTGTTCCAAACCGCGACCGAGATTTATACCCATCTCGGCCTGATTTGCTCCTCTATAATCAGAGCCCTGAGGGGCCGCTGATGTGATTATTCGTGCAGGAGCCGAGACGATGGAATCGACAGATGAATACCCGATGATCGGAGAAGCCGTAGCCGGCTGAACCTCCGGCCGCTGTAACTCTCTTCCCATGTAAACTTCTTCTTCCTTAGAGTTCGTCTGATCAGCCACATAACCTCTCTGAGACGAGCTCCGGTCACCCTTAATGCCTTCCAGCCCAGATGAATAATTGGGCATATTATTCGTCCAATGCGGGGCAGTCTCTGATCTGCTAACCGGACCGACATTAAGCGCATCCACAAACCAATTCTCTTGCTTCGTCTCCTCCATCAGCGACCCCAAACTGCTCTGCGACGAAGCTCCATCGGGCTTATTAGAGAACACAAAGAGCCTCAGCCTCGAGAATCTGTAACCCATCTTCTGCAATCTCTCGTACTCTGCCATCATGTTCTCCATATCTTCATCATTTGTAACAGAAACCAGAGCGTCCAGATCCTCATTCGGTAGCTGGTATTTGAACGAAACGCCGGTTCCCCACAGACTCGAAAGCTTGGCGTTCATGCTTGCAAATCTGATGTTGCGATCCACCGCCAGAATACGGGTGTCGCCGCCCACGTATGAAAGCTGGTTGTCGTGGGAACGTTGTTGGATTTTTCCGCCATAGCTGCACATCAGTCGGAACAGGGAGCCGCCGGCCTTATCTCCGGCCTCCCATCTCTGATCTGAATCGGCGTCTCTGGACCGGGGCGAAGAGTTCACAGAGTCTGGATACCCTGACTCCATCTCGTAAGGATTCATGTCTGTTCTCCTCACTTCGCCCATGTATTCTCTCTATATATCACAGAAAACCCAGCCGATGTCAAATATAAATAAGTGTATCAACCCTGTACAGCCGTTTTCAGCTGCGAAAAAAAAAGCTTAACGCCCTGGCTTCCCCTGAAAGCAATATCAAATTCGATTTTAAGACTTTATGGCAGCGCGACTGAGACAGCACCGCGTTCCCGGGCCCAATACGAAGGAGAATTCGGGCTGAGCCTCAAGCTCGTCTTTATCCGTTTCTTTCAAAAACAATTGATTCTTCTCTGCGGTGGCGTCCGACAGGAGGGACGGGAGAATGGCGTCCTGTAATTCGCAGCTGCAGCTATCAGCACGGTAATGGCGTCATCACGGCTGGGTGTGCGATCTTTTCGTCCATTTTTTGGTGGGGGCGAGTGGCCACTTGTAGATACGGAGGACGGGCACGGGTGAGGATAGATCTAGTGTTCCACTGCGAATCTTAATCACAAAATGCAAGGCTTGTATTATTTTGATATGTGTAGTTTAAACGTTTTAAGAAATGAATGATTTTTTAGTCATTTGTTTTCGACATTCGTTTGAAATTTGGCAGGAAATTGTTAGATCGGTAGTTTTGAATGATTATTTCTGTATAATCATGGTTGGATCTGCAGATTTGAGTGGCTAAATTTGTATAATCCAAATGCCCCAGGGGTTTTTCAGCACGCTGAATCCATTTATGCATTCATAAAAGCATCATAAAAGCAATTTAAACAAGAAAAAATAGAGATTTTGTCCAAATTTACATTCCCTGATTCTAACCAATTTTTGCTAAAAAAACCCAAAAAGTAGAAGGTGCTAAATCCATTTCTACATTCAAACAAAAAAATTCTTACAAGTTTGTATTATCCAATTCAAATAAAAAAATAATTTCATAAAATAATTAAACAATTTTTTTTTTAAATAATCCATTTTAGTTTGCAATTTTATAAAATATTATTTAAATTAGAATTGTAACATAAGTTAAATAAAGATATGGAAATCTATACTAATAAATTAAAAATAATAAATTAATATTTTTAATAGAAAAATTAGCACCACCTATAATATATTCAAAATGTGACCACCTACAAAATCCTAATGATGATATTCGTTTATGGTGTTTTATAAACAACTTCAGTGACTTTTCCAAAGTGTCAAACTATTCTCTATTCTCCAATTTGCATCCATGGGACCCACACTGTGGAATAATGGTCATAGAATGACCTACACCTCCATGACATGGGCCAACCAAGTTATTCCCCTGCATTTCTCTTTTGAATGACCAATTAAAACGGTGTAGATTGTGACTTTTAATATTTTTGTGGACTCGGGTCATAGACCACTTTCTTTACGAGGATCAAATTAGCTCAAGGATTCATGCATCTATGAGACGAAAGGGCTTACAAGCCAGTGTTTGGGACCTTAGTCATTGATCATAAAAGTAAGGGCTTACAAGCCAGTGAGATTGCATTTTGTTGCTTATATACTTTTGAAGTATTTGGGACCTTAGTCATTGATCATAAAAGTAAGGGCTTACAAGCCACTAAGATTGCATTTTGTTGCTTAATTATATGTGTATATTTTTGAAGTATTTGGGAGTCGGGACCTTAGTCATTGATCATAAAAGTAAAGTGGTAGGAAGTAAATAATATGAAGTTAGAAATAAATGTCGCAAATGATCATGGATGTAATTCTATTCACACTTGCAAAACACCTTGTCATTCTTAATAGCATCTTATGCCATTGAAAAGTGCCTTTCCATATGGACCTTGAAGATCCATGACTACAACCTCTGTCATGTAATGAATGATGGGGTTTTAAGATGAAAGGAGTTAAACAAACACGAAGCAACCTCTATCATGTGATCAATGATGGGTTTCAAGATGAAATGAGTTAAACAAACATGAAGCGTTAATAAAAGAATGGAATTGCAATAGAGGGAGGGAAATGTGTCTAATATGAGTTATTGAAATAATTTATAATATTATATAATTAATTTTTATATAATAAAATTTAATTTAATTATGATAAAAATATTAATGTTAAAGTTCATTCAGAGGGAATGTGAAGAATACAATATATAAAGATAAAAGAGGAAGGTAAACGTATATGAAGGTTTACATAAAAGAGATGTAAACAAAATTTCAAAGAAGGAAAAATAAAATTTAATTGGAAAACATAGATGTAAGAAGATAGGGAATAATGAAGAAGTTCTCGAAGAAGGAAATTCCTTTGTTAAGACATGTTGCATTAGAGAAACATTTCTAACATTCGAGAAGTACTTCTAACATTCAAGGCCAGAAAATAAATGTGTGAAGGGCATGCGGGCATGTAAGTCATTAGGTATACGACACCTCACAGGTCTGTCATATGAGCTTGGAAGTTGGCTATGGACCCACTTCCTTCTAGTGTTAGCGGGTTGGAAGTAAAAGGTAATCAACTTGGTGCATGTTAGTTTGGGGAACCGGCCTCTGGTAAACCATTGACAAAGGTCAAACATCACCCATAGGAAGAGGATTAATAATCCAATTTCCTCATAAGTCATGAGTGTCTAGAGAGAACCAAGTGAATATCCAAATAGACGAAAGAATTGTTCTTTGAACTTGTAGTATAGGGAGAGTATATGAATACAAAATGGTACTTAGTCTACATCTCTAAGGAACATATTTGGACATATAATGCTCTCTATGAATATGGTGATCTGTCTCAATGCAAAGATGGTGAGAGCAAACTCTCAACTAGGAAAGAGGGACCATCAAGCAACAAGGTAACTAGAGTTTTTTGTACCTCAAGGGTTGGATGAGCCCATCACTACATTGGAAATACAAGTCTAAGTAATGTTGAAGTTTGCAAGAAAGTAATTCTCTAGGCTCAAACCATCTGTGCAAGGGGTAGGCTCTATAAACCTTAGTACAAAACCCTTGTTTGAAAAATTTAGCTTTGAGCTTTCCAAGGATTGGGCTTTGTAGGATTTCTTGGATTAAAGCTTAAGGATGACATATTAGTAAAAAATAAAACCCCATGGATAGGTTTCTAGTTGAATCAAATGCTTGGTTTTTTTGGAGCATTATACAGGCTAAAGACATAATTGAACCAAGTAGATTAGTTATTGCACACATTGATTTCTTAAGGAGGGAGGCTCTCCAAAAGAGTTTGGGAGTAAGTTGGAGTTGGTTGGGTATAGTTTCATGCTTGATCAAGAGATAGATCTACTTTTCCCTCCTAAGAATGATCCTATAGATTTTTTGCATTTACTTTGATTTAGAGGGTCTATGCATCATAATACGTTTTGTTAGGCTATGGATTTTTTACAATTTAAACCATACCAAGCATTATGAGGGCAATGGCCATTCCTAGTAGGGTGGGAAGTGGATACAAAATGGGTGAAGGTGTTAACCATAGAAGACCAAATGTCCTTGGTGAAGTAGAGGGGGAACTCAATTGAATCACGAGTATCATAAATTGTAGTGCCCCTTTTCTGGCTACCATGGCTTAATCGCTATTAAGAGAAGGTTATAACACCACTCGATACATAACTCATTTAAGCACAGAGTAAAAAAAAACATATTATTTACTGCCATAATTAACAATCAATAGCATTTCCTACTAATTCATATACACAACGGAAATCATGATAACATAAGCAGTAGAGTCATGCAAAACATGATTAAAACATAATCAGGTACTTATCTTTGAACAGTGGAAGTTCCACCAACCAAGTGCAGGCCTTCCATGAACCTCCCAGCCGTAGACAACACTGCTCATCAGCTCAACAGTGGGTCACCCCCGAGCTGGGACTAAGCTCCACCCCAAGACAAGGAATCATAGGCTAG
>SNQJ01S0024704.1:21150-59374 GCA_010110895.2 Picea sitchensis | reverse complement strand
TTCGAAGGCTTCGATGGTGTTTTCCCTTCCGAGCTTCGGTTAGTGAAATTTTAACTTCACCTTGCCGCGCACTTGCGCTCGGTGTGTGAACTTGCTCTGTTTCTCTCAGAGCTTTTAACTTAATCAGTCTCAAAGGGACTTGACCCTTCAGTGTTTTCCAAAGAATTTCTGGTGTCCTCCTGGAACCCTCTACTCTCATCTCCTGGAGTCTTTCAAACTTAAAACAAGTTCCCTCTATAAGCACTCCTTGCACTGGATATGCGCACTCTTCATACCAAAAGTTCCACGCTATCTCTTCTGAGCTTTATTTTCTGAACTGGAATAATTATGTGTCTCTTCCATTTCTTTGCACTTTGTGGCAATTCAAATCAGTTCTAGCACTCGTCAACCTTCTGCAATACAAATGCGTAGACGATTAGAATTTGTCAGGCCTTTGTTTCTTGACAATTCCTCATCTTTCATAATAATCGATGTTAAGAAAATGTTTCAATTTCACGACTTTTCCGAGCTCTGCTCGGCTCTACAGTTTTCGGGTTTTTGAAACTTTCGTTTTCGGCACCAGGGAGTTCATTTTGCAGTGACTCCCAACCTTTTATCATTTCAATTCCCAAATTCCGAAAATTCGGTTTCCTTATTCTCCGGGCCCACAACATAGTTGTCGTCCTTAAAATCCGCTATGATTCTTTTGTCTTCGGAGATTTCGGGACTTCGGGACTTCAGGTTTCGGGGTTTCATTCCACGAGGCTTTTAGACTTGCTTTCCTTCCCAACCCCTGACTTCCAAAATTCCGATTTACTTTACCCTCCGGACCCACATAGAACAATGGTCACCCACAACCATGGTGGCACGTGGCATGTTCATGAGGGTCCATGTCGCCTTTAACAACGTCATCGGTTCCCACCACTCTCACTTTTCTTCTCAACCCACTGGCACGTGGTACACCTCCATGTGTCCACGTCCATTCCTAGTAAAATCCAATGATCAGATCTTTCTCAGATCTACGACGTAGATCCTTTCGACGTTTCGGGTGTCGGAAGTTCATGCATCCACACATCTTGAACTTCCATTTGCCGAAATCACGAATTCACTGTCTACTAACTTACTTGATCTAGCGGTCAAGTTCTTCTCCCACGATCTACAATGTAGATTGTTTCGGGATTTCGGGTTTCGAAGGTGTTCACCTCTTCTCACCTCCCATCTCCCAGAACGTCGATTTCTTCCTCAATCATACCCGCTACCTCAATCAACTTTTCTATTGATTTCTGCAGAATCAGAACCCCTGAATTACCAATGGAGGCCTAGCACAAGCTAGCTCTTTCTCTCTCTCTTCATTCCCATGTGATCGCGGGTCATGATCACGGTTCAAATAAATGCAGTGCCTCTTTGTATTTCACGCCCCAACTTAAAGCCGACATCTCTTCCTCACATCGGACGTTCGTTACAGACCCAGAGATTCCCTGAAGGAATCTCGTCCATTCATCGGGACTTAGCCACATGCTAATGTATCGACATCATGGGTCGGGATTTATCAAGGCGAGAGTCCGAGTTCATGTCAACGGAACTCCTGAATCCCCGATCCCCGATTTCCCGAAACGGGTAATCTCACGACACGTGGCCTCCGTCATTTGGATGGTTCAGATCTATTTCGGGATTTCCACCATGGAAAGTCCGATCTCTTGTCATCAGGACTCCTGATCTCGCGATTCCCGATTTCCCGAAATGGGTAATCTCACGACACGTGGCCTCCATCATTCAGACGGTCTAGATGTATTTCAGGGATTTTGCCCCTATTCACTGGGGTTTTAACCCTCGGATATCTCCTGACAGATCCAACGGCTGTCGGGTTTTCCAGCCGAAATCTGACTGCTCAGACGGTTCCTAACTAATTTGGGATTTCGCGTATCGTGATTTCCACACTCCTGTGCAATTCCAAAAAGCTTTAAACCCCTTGCACACTTTCCATATCTAACGGTCACGAGGGTTCACCTTCCCTCCCGAATAAATCCTAAAGCTCCTACACTTCTGGTGTGGAGTCATCTCTCCCTGTGGACTTATACCACCCTGGCTGCGGTTTCATAACGCCGCCATACCTCCTGAGCTTAAAAACTCGTCAAGTAACTCCTTAACACTTTGGAGCAAACCAGGGTCTGAAATTGGCATTCCAGACCCAATTTCCCCTCGCATTCTCGGTCCAAAGACCGCTCCACTGGCCCATCTAGGCTCAGTGTCGAAACCTTGGCTCTGATACCAAACTGTAGTGCCCCTTTTCTAGCTACCATGGCTTAATCGCTATTAAGAGAAGGTTATAACACCACTCGATACATAACTCATTTAAGAACAGAGTAAAAAAAAACATATTATTTACTGCCATAATTAACAATCAATAGCATTTCCTACTAATTCATATACACAATGGAAATCATGATAACATAAGCAGTAGAGTCATGCAAAACATGATTAAAACATAATCAGGTACTTATCTTTGAATAGTGGCAGTTCCACCAACCAAGTGCAGGCCTTCCATGAACCTCCCAGTCGTAGACCACACTGCTCATTAGCTCAATAGTGGGTCACCCCCGAGCTGGGACTAAGCTCCACCCCAAGACAAGGAATCCTAGGCTAGGTTGAGGTTACAGGGAAATAGTACACAACCACAAGGATGGGATTCTCTCCCAGGAACCTCTCACGCTCACTGCCCACAGACCCTCATTCCCCACATGCCTGGTCCACCCCAGGAGTATACACTTTCTCTGTCACCTGGATAGTCCTTCGGCTGCTAACCTCCCTTGCCTTGGGTTACAACAACATGCTACACTGGAAGTCTCTAGGCTCTGTGGCAGCTACAAGGTTCCTTCCAGGAGTTTTCTCCTTCCTCTGTACACTCTCTCTCCTGGAGAGAATCGCTCACAGGCCAACAACCTATTCTTCCAACCTCAATCACCTCTCTCACCTGGAGAGAGTGTTGTACAACTAGCCAACAAGCCCCCACGTAGTCTAGCACTGCATGGCCACACAACCAACGGGGAAAAACGGACACGGCTTTCCCACCGGTTCAACAATGGCGGATGGTCTCATGGATATGGCTACGGACAAGGCTCCATGCATAGGCTCGACGCTCAGACAAAGGATGTTTCAGATTTTCAGAATCAACACACAGGGTCAAACACTACACGTCCACCACAATCAACAGGAATCTAGACATAAACACCCCAGGGAAGCAACAAAAGGTACCACAGCATAACCAGGCTTATCAGGGACTGGACACTTCCGTTTCCTCAATCCGTCAACACCGAATAGACCCATGCTCTGGTTCTCAGGGATGCGTGACGAGTTGTCCATGCAGGGGTCAACTCAAACTTAACGGTTGACAACCGAAAGGGTGTCCAGCCTTCCATAAGCAAATACAGACACCGACCTTTTTGGTTCAGAGTGCATGAGGGTATCTCTTGCAAAGGTCGGACGGGTTCATCTTCCGACGGTCGGGTAGAATGGAGGAGGAACCCCCCAGCACGGCTCATCTCAGCCTTTCATTGCATGCTCCAGGGTTGATACTTGTCCCCCATGCGACTGCATGCCTCCTTCAGCATGGGTTCCTCCCACCATTTGGAAATCACATGTCCTTCCAAAAGGACTTAGTTTAAAAGATATAATGCACATATCTTTTGGAATAATATTAAAATATTATTCCCAATGCTTAAGCGCCCTAGGATTAGCCCCTAGGCTCAACACTTAGCCCCTTTTCCCACCTTCCAGCCCCTAATTCCTTTCCCACCTTATGAATGCTTAGTCCCCCTTCACTCATTCATCATGGTCAGTCTGCACATGGCGGTGTTTATATTTTATTAATTGTTCTGCGTGATTCCGTATACAACAGCAGGCTCCTGGCCTTCAACACTCAGGCTCCCTGGCCTAACAACACATAAGCCTCCAGCTTATAAAAACTTGGCTCACTAGCCTATAAAACATAATTACAATTCCTTTCAGAACATGGTTTACAACGGGGCTCGGCCTTGGGGACACTACATAAACTAAGAGAATCCTTGTTTTGAGGAAGTCTGTGTATTGTTCATCAAGCTAGTGGTTGAAATTAATGATGATAGTTTGAAGGGCGTGGTTGAGGGTAGCATTAGAGAGGGGGAAGTGAAGTGGAACCTACAACTATAAGAAAACATGGTTAGTGAGGGGATAAGGTGTTAAAGATACCTAATGACCATGCATTTTTTACAGTATGGCCATGTTTACAAGAACATAGTCAACAATAGAACATCCACTAGTAAAAGGAAAGAATGTGGAATCCCTAGAACATTGAAAGGATATAATGTCACTGCATGAGAGTCTCCCTAATGAACTAGGTGTTTACCATAAAGTGTCACTTCTCTATCAATCAAGTTCTAGTGTAAATAATCCTCTTGAAAATTCATTTCCCAGGGCATCAATGGTCTGAGTAGAGGTCATGCCTTATGCATTGCATGTAGTCAATTCTTGCATTGAAGCCTCCTACAAGAAGAATGTCTCTAATAGCTAATAATTTGATATTTCAAGTGGAAAATTTGTGAAAGGAGAGCCACCAATGTTTACGATGACATAAGGTGAAGAGACTAGAGGAAAGTAACACACACTGAAGAAAAGTTGGTGCCCTTGCTAGGGATACCCATAAGAACCTAGCATGAACATCTAAGCCTTCACATCAAATACATGGAGTTACATAATATTTGTGAAGACATGTGATCCCACAGTAAATTTTTGACCCAAGGTGAATTTTTGGTATATGCACTAGTACCTAAGAGAATCCCAAAAAGACATCAAGTTTCTTTGTATTAGCCTACTATTTTTTACTGAAGAAAATCAAGTAAGACTTACACCTCAGAATATTTGAGGAGGTTGGTGAGAAGAAGAGTAAGCCACCTTAATTCCATTCTATGACTGAAAGTGAAACCATAAACTTGTTCTCTAGCATCATATGGTGGGGGGTGGGAGTGGGAAAAGCTATGATTTGGACCAACCTTGTGGGAGAAGTCATTAATCCAAGATCTCCCACTCTACATGTGACTATAGGGTTCAATTGATCAATTTGCGAGAGGATCTAGAATCTAATTGAGAAGCAATAAAATTAATAATTTGAGAGAAGAGAAAAGAAGAGAAGAAGAAAAATTGGATCAATGTAATTCCCATTAACTTATTGAAATAAAAATTAATCATCCAAAGATGAAAGATATAGTACGATGTAACTTAATGCAATAGAACCATAATAGTGCTCAAACAACTATGAAAGGATTAACTACATGTAAAGAATGAGATAGCATGCCATAATTATCCAAATGCACTTTCATGAGGGAGTTAACTTGGCTTTTACTATCTAAGTGGAGTAAACTAGCTCAAAATAACTCCTCGAAAATAGGATTTACTCCTCAAGTGTGCACTTATTCCTAGAAAGTAGGATGTAACCCTACAATGGAGGAAAGAAGTGCTCCTATCCCTTGGAAAGTAGAATTTTCCTAAGATAATTCCCTATAATTAAGGGATGAAGCTCAAGTGTGCTCTATAAGAGAGAAAATTATGCATATGAGGGAAAGTAAAGAAACACCCTTGTTTAAGAGTAGCTTGGGTGAGTATGATGCATGGAAAATTTAAATCTTGGCAATATCAAGACATGTTAGGTACCCAAGTACAAATAAATATCTTCTAAAAGTAAGGAAAGAGGGAAAACCTAGTGAGAAGAAATCTTGCCCCCCCCCAAAAAAATAGGATAGTGCAGAGTAGACTAAGTAGTCGGCTTTGAAGTAGATGTCTCCTTTACTCCCAAGTGAGATTGTAACTTTGCGAACTTCTTCTTGGTGAAGGATTTGGTAAAGATATCTACAATCTACTCTATGGATGGACAATATTGTAGATTTGAGATGATCATGAATCAACCCTAGGATGTAATGCATGCAAATCTCAATGTGCTTGGTCCTCTGCCACTAAATAAGATCTCTAGATATTTGGATGGTACTCTGATTGCCACAAAATATAACTGTAGGATGGTGATACTGAATACCAAACTCGATGAGAATATTTTACAACCAAATGGCTTGTGTTGTTGCATTCACTACACCTCTATTCTCTGCCTTTATAGTCGATAAATAAATGGTTGACTGCATATTACTTGACCAAAAAATAGGACCCGAGCCAATATTGAATACATAACTAGAAGTGGAATTGCAATTGGTGTCATCACTAGTCCAATTAGAATAGGTATAACCAAGTATATCAAGAGTGAAATACGCTACATAATATATCCCAAAATTGTGAGTATCCTTAACATAGCAAAAAATTCTCTTTGCATCTTTCCAATGCAGTTCATGAGGCTCCAACATGTATTTGGAAACTATTCCAACAACATAATAGATGTTGGGTCTAGTGTGGATGAGATAAAGAAAACTTCCAACCAACTATGTGTACTGTGTACTGTCCACCAAAGGTGTGGTGCCAACATCCTCAAGATTTTCTCTTGAAAAAAAAGGTTTTGAATTAGATTTGGAATTAGTCATCTGAAATATAGTGAGCAGATCTAGTGCATATTTGGACTATGCCATCTTGATTACTGAATCAAATTGGGTGATTTCAAGACTAATAAATTAATGCAATAGTCTCAAATCACTCATGGAAAAATTGTCATGCAAGGCAAATTTAACTACAACAATAGATGATGGTGAACTCTTTATGATCAGTAATTCATCTACATAAAGAACTATAAACAAGAGAGAGTCAATCTATCAAAGAATGTAAACATTAAGATCTGAATTAAAGTGAGAGAAACCTCAAGAAAACAAGAAGGAATACATATTTTATACTAAGCTCGTGTTCCCTTCTGTTAGCACCAGTAGTTGTTCTTAGATTGCTTTAAGAACAAGCGCAATACCCATGAGGATATAAATGATTAAACCATGTTTTTAGTTGAGTGGATCAACAAGATTGAGAAAGAAAGGGAGAAGGCAACAAACTGTCTGCAGAGGAATTCCATTGGGCATGGAGTCATAACATCCTACATATCAAAGACAATCAAACTGTATAATAGATAAAGGTTTTATATAATTATGGGTCGAATAATAGAGAATATGAAAAACGGAATATCATCCATCGTACAAAGATTCTTTTTGGAAACAAAGTAAAGACTTCTTAAACAATAAACAATGATTTAATGGGAAAGCTACAACAGATCCTCTGATGTTCATGAATCCATCAATCAATGGCAGTTATGATCCTCAAAACCTGCAATATATCCAAGCAAGAGGATTACAAGAGAAATTGAAAACAAATAATATAATCTGATAAACAACTCTCATGAATATTTAATGGCAGAAATGTTTATTACAAGCAGACCCTCAAGCTTACAAATAAGCAACTAAACTTCTCCTCCAACTATATCCTCTCTTGTATCATGAATCCAACCCTTTCCTCCAAAAAACCACTACTATATATAGTGTATCAATCCTTCCTAATCTAAAGAGGTTGAATCCCAAGTGGTTGCATTGGATTCCCTTTTCTCTAGCAGTTGTTACAACAAGGTGAAACAAAAAATCCACCTAGCTCCTATTTTTTTGGATCTTGTCTATTGTGATAAATGCCTTTTGAAACAGGTCATGCTGCTTGATTTGGTGATGGAACACATATCCCTCATATCCAAATACCTCCTAGGAAACCATTCGAACCCCCTCAGATAGGTGGCAACCCTCCTACAAATTGGATTTATCAAACTGTTAGAGTTTGTAGTGCAATTTCAGGATTTGCTGCAAACTTTCTTGTAGATGATGATTTCAACTTTTCTCCCAAATGAAGAACTGGGTCGGGTTGATATTTTTTCAGAAAGTCCATTATATTATGATTCATCTCCATAAGAAATTTCAGAAGAACCCATATCGGAATTTAAAAGTTATGATGAAAAAATGACTATGTTGTGTACTAATTCGCTACAAATTGTCCCAAAATTACCAGTTCGCAGCGCCAGTTCACAACACACAAATTTGGACTAGGTTTTATGATAGGTTTGCAAGACTTTCCATATCTGAGGAGAAAAAATGATTTTTTGAAAGGTTAAAACCTCATACCTGAATGAATCTCAGTGGAGGAGGGTTTTCTCTATCAGAAAATAGAGGGTTCGCAACGCCAGTTTCACAACACACAGTTTGCAGCGCACAATTTGCAACATCATAAAAAATATAGTGGATTAGGTTATTGTTGCAAGAGGAAACTGCAATTTTCTCTTTTTGGTATAATATAACAAACTTGAAAATGGATAGGATATAGGATACCAATGTTGTGGGCTTTAGTTGGTGCAAAGAGTTTGCAGTGCATAAAACATGTAACAGTTTGCAGCACATAAAAATATGTAACAACTCTATCCAGTTCAATCAACCCTTAAACAACACACAATCACCAAAAGAGGTACCTGGTGTATCTGAAACTTCATCTGGTGTCTCACGAACTAGATTGGGACTATTTGGAATCATCCAATCCTCTTCATCTTCTACAACCAATTTGCAGTGCCATATTTCAAAACAATGGCAACACGCTTCATTCAAATTTGTTAGACTTGTTTATTGAAACCAACTTGAAGAACGTGATGCATTAAAGGCATTGAAAACAATGAGATATCCCTTGACACTTTTCCAAAGTACAATGATGTGTGATTAGTGCACGAGGTACTTCTTGATACACTGCGAATTTTTAGGTGAGTTTGCATGAAATAGATTGGACACTTGACTTGACCCTCAAATGGTTGAAAAATGACATAATGGAACCTTTTGTACATCCCTTTGAGACAAGACCCATGATAATGATAAGTTTAAGACCAAGGGTGTGACCCATGTTGACCCCTATTTCTTTCATGATGATGGACACTATCATGACACCAAGGCTCTTACATAGACTAAAGTCAAAATTATTGCTCATGGAAGAATCAAACATGATTTATTGACATGAGATATGATTCAAAACCTAAAATTTTTAAATACCCTATGACTCAAACCTAGAAACTTAAAAATATTTTGACCCCTACACATCCTATGTGCTAACACCTTCTTGAGGCCATACAAAGATTTCCACAATTTGTAGACAAGAGATGAATCTTGGATATACCCCTATGGTTGTTCCATGTATATATCCTCCTTCAACATTCCCATGAAGAAATGTGCTCTTCACATCCATATGATGAACCTCCCAACATTGAGTTGTTGCAATGGCAAGCAAAAGTTGAAAGGAATCCATATTTATAATAGGTGTAAAGGTCTCATTGTATTCTATGTGATGCACATGTGAGAAGACTTTTTCTACAAGCCATGATTTGTAGTTACTCACAAGTCCATCTGCTACCATATTTGTTCAATAAATCCATTTTCATCAAATAAGCTTCATACGAGGAGGTAGGGTAACCAACTCCCAAGTTTTCTTCTTCATCAGAGATTGATACTTCTCATCCATGGTAGCCTCCCAATATGGGTTACCTGCAGCTTCCGCATAAGACTATGGATCTATATAAGTGACCATGTTAAAGTGGATGGGCATCAAAGGATTTGGAGTAGTTAGTTCTAGTGGAGCACCTTGAAACTATGAGTGAGTCCTTCATGCATTTTTTGGATCCCCAACTAGATCACCTGCAACTTGAAGAGTTTGTTGTTTCCAAAGTGGTATAGATATTTGATCTACAACAATGTGTTCATCAATGTCATCAACTTCCTCTTGTGAATATAAAATTTCATCCGAGGAAATGAAAGAGGAATCTATGAGATTTGCATCAACAAGAACCAATGGATCTATAATAGGTTCTTCCTTAGTTACATGCAAGGGCCCCTCTTCAAATTTGACATTTATTTCAATGAATTTTTTTTTAGTGACATGATTTAGTACCCTATACCCCTTAACATTGTTAGGATATACCACAAAAATGCATTCTTGACTTTGGAGTTCGAAATCCCTCCTTTTCTCTAAAGGAATGTGTTCCCATGCATGAGATCCAAACACCCTAAAGTTATTGACTTCGGGTTTATGAATGCTCCAAGATTCAAATGGAGTGACTCCCTTTAATAATTTTTGAGTAACTCAGTTTTGGATGTAGGATGAATAGTTTATAGCTTCATCCTAAATATTTGGAGTGAGGGATTTTGATTGTAGCATGTAGTTTTCCATCTCCTTCAAGTATTTGTTCTTCTATTCTACAACTCCATTCTATTGTGGAGTATACGAAACTATATGATGCAAATCAATACCTACCTTTAGACATAGATGTTGGACACCTTTGTTCACATACTACCCCACATTGTTTGTACACAAGATCTTGATTCCATTTTCTGACTACTTCTATGTAAGATCTTTGAAGTATCTAAAACACTCAGAAACCTATTCTTTTTTGCTTGAGGAAGTATACCCATGTGTACCTTGACTAGTAATCAATAAAGGTCAAAACATACTTACTCCTACTCATGTATGGGTGAGGAAATGGACATGGGATAACACTATGAACAATCTCAAGAGTTTATGAGGCTCTCCATGCCTTTCCCTTTTCAAAATTTTCTTATGGATGATTTCCAAGAATGCAACCTTGAAATACACCATCATAATGCTTATTGTTTAATGATCCCGTCACCATACCTTACTTGTTGAGCTACTACAAATAGTGGCAGTTAAGGTGACCAAATATTTCATGCCACAAAATACTTAATTCATCACAATTTGTTAGAAGTATACTAAAGGGAGATTTTGGAATAAAATTAGAAAATACATACAACCTGCACTAGTGATTTGATTTCATAACCACAAACTTGTTTGAATTATTGATTGTGTGTTGTCATTGATGGAAACATGAGTCAAACATGTACAATAAATAGAGAAAAAGGAATATCATCTTGGGGTAGAGGTAGATCACCTAGGGGCAGAAGCAATTCGTGATCACTATTGATCACGATATGATCAACAATGATCCTATGTTCCTAAATCTCAGGAGAGGTAGCATGTAGAGAATCCACGTACAAAAGGAGTAACGAAGCACAAGGAATTAATATCTTAGGAGGGTTAGCGACTAAATATCAATCCATAAAATAATGCACAAACAATTATTAAATATCAGGAGAAATAGTGATGAACAAATCAAAGAGAAGAGCACTGAAACCCTTCAAGAATCGTAAGGAAACTCCGTTACAGTAAAAAAATATGTCAATCATCGATCAAAATCCCATAGAAATCCCAACAACCAATAGATCAAGGTGAAGTCAAAGATTGGGAAGGATTAAATCTCAACTGTCAGATGTGGAGTAGTAACATTATGGGCAATTGGATCAATCTAGAATCATAGATCGAGAGAGATTAAATAATATCCGTCAGATTTCGTGGAGGAAATTCAAGTGAGATCTTAACCGTTAGATCAGTTTGGGATCTATCCTTATCGTCATATAGAACCAATTGGAAGGATCAGATAAGCGGACCCCATAAGATATAAATTCTTAAAACCCCCGAAGTCTCGAAGTGAATAAGGGCCATCAAATATGGGAAATGCATGGTGACCATTAGATGAGGATAGGTGGGTCCAATAGTGGTCAACTTCGGTGATGACCACTTCGTATAAAAAGAGTCTGAAACATGTAATTTCACCCGAAGGCCGGAGCCTCAAAGTCCTGAAGTGAATAAGGGCCATCAGATCTGGGCAATGCATGGTGACCGTTAAATGAGGATAGGTGGGTACAATGGTGCTCAAATTCTACACTGACCACTTCGGTGAAAAGGAGTCTGAAACATGTAAGTTTACCCGAAGGATAGAGCACTGAAGTCTCGAAGTGAATGAGGGTCGTTGGATCAATAATTTAGGTGAAAACTAGACCACCCGATATAGAGTAATGATCCAATGGAGAAATACATATGACACTTCAGGAGATCCATGTCAACAATACCATGCTAGCAAGGACACATGGCCGAATCAGATGGTGACAAGTGTCAAGGTCTAGTTGGCACTTTTGATATACAAAATTCACAAATCTATGTGACACGTGGCAGCCACTCAACCAATGCCACATCAACAGTGACGTCAACAAGCCACGTTAATTCAGGATTACTAAATTCAGGGATATCTAAGCTTCCTTTATCGACTAATCACCGAAGGTTGGAATTACGAAGTAATGCTAAATGTTGATCTACTTCGGGAGCATTCTCAACCATTGATCAAGCATAGTGAAAGAATAGAGTAACCATGAAGAGTTGACTGACAGTAAGTGGTCACCGTAACTTTATGACTTATTCGATAGGTAAAAACTCCAGAGGGATTGAACTACTTCAAATTTTGAGTAACTCGGAGTCTCGGAGTCACGAATAGCCTAATACCCAGAAATCGAGAATAACCTTTTTCCTAAGCCTACGTTCCTAGCTCCTGGAAATGTGAAGGTTATTAAGAAAAGAAGTGTTGATACACAATCTGACAAAATTTTCTATGGGAGAATTAGAAGACTGCAAAGTCCGGAGTCACAAATCACCAAAGTCTCAGAGTGAACGAAAACCATCCACTCAACCATAGATTAAGTCTTGATTGCCAATTTGTTTTATTCTTGAGGATAATGTTGAAATCGTTGGACTAGTGCCTGTTAGGACTTGCATTTGGTCATGGGTTTTGGTCTCATGATAGAGGAATAAGGATGAAAGAAGAAGCACTAGGAACAACGCTTAAATGGATAAGCCCATGGTTTTGAGCCCATGGTCATTTGAACATTGGGTTGAAGGAAGCACCTCATACATAATTCATTTCTGTAAACAACTTAAGGCCTATAGAGTATTTTGACAGAGATTAACACCACAACAATACATACAACAGGTAAAATATCGAATATGATCTGTTGGCAAACTTGAGAATGCAACAGAAGCATGGGAATGATATAATGAGTCGATCCATATCTATGATTAACTCATGAGGACAAAATTCGAATCAAGATTAGTCTTCTAATTAAATTGAGAAACTTACACAATAATTAATGAATACAAGGAAAATATTATTTATGTTAAAATTAAATGAAGAGGTGCAATGGTTCATGTCAAAAAAACACACTGGTTCAATCCTATACCTATTGAAATACTATATAAACCAGAAGTGGTGGTGAATCTAAGAGTGTCTTGGTTGATATATATATAATGGTTCAATCCTATACCTATTGAAATACTATATAAACCAGAAGTGGTGGTGAATCTTGGTGGGTATCTCTCTCTCTCTCTCTCTCTCTCTCTCTCTCTCTCTCTATATATATATATAATGGATTGAAAGAAAGTTCATTCTATAAGGTTGATGCATGTTTACAAGCTGAGTCTTTTCATGAGAATTAGAGTCCTCACATCTTAGTTGGATCTGAGATCAACAAGCTAGGTCTTGTTATGAGGGTTGGATTCCTCATTTATTAGTTGGATCTCAGAACTACAAGCTAGGTATTGTATCAGAGAGTTGGATCTCTCATATTCAGTTGAATGTGAAGATATTAAAGGATTGATTTTATTTGTATTCATTCATGTTAAATAAATAAAAGAGTGACATTTTATCTACTTCATACAGTTTTTGTTATACATGTTTATGAATAATTAATTGAACTACATATCTTATTCAGTTAATTTAGTTAATCCATGAAAGTGTGAAAAGTAGCCAAAAGTTTCAGACACTGATTCACCCCCCCCACTTAGTGTGAGTGTGTGTTTCAACAATTAGTATCAGAGTGGGTGCCTTCAACACAATTTTAACACTGGAAGGTAGATTCTGAAGAAATGAGTGGACAAATGGCTCTCTCCACAAATGAAGCTCCTTTATTTGATGGAACATACTACCCTTTATGGAGGGAAGGAATGAAATTGTATATGAAGTCAAGAGGATCTGGTGTTTGTGATTTAATAGTATCTAAACCTTGATACTCAACTACCTCAAAGAACAAAACCAAAACTGAAAAAGAAGAAAAGAAAAATAATTCAATAGCATTAAAGGTAATCCAGAATGGACTATTAGACCAAGTCAAAGAAAATATGGAACACTACACCTCTGCTAAAGTACTATGGCTCCAACTAGAGATTTCTTATCAAAATAAAGAACAAAACAAATAAATTGAGAATTCCAATCATTTTATAGAACAAAACAAAGAAACAGAGAAATCTAGTTAGATTAAAGAACAAAACTCAGAAATGGAGAAATCAAATCAAATTGAAGAAAAAAATACAGATAAAGAGAATTCTCATCAGAATAAAGAACAAAACACAAAAGAGGACAAATCCATCAAAGAATTGATGCAAACCCTAGTCATCAACATAGAAGACTACTACATCAAGGAATTGATGAATACCTCAGTATTCACTAAAGAAAAACTATTAGATTTTAAGATTGATGTTATAGTTACTACATTTGAAGTGATTAGTATGGAACCAAGAAATGGTCTATATATTGAAGTTACTGAGGATGTTCTTGACCATATTGAATACAGAATTATGTTCACTTTTGAAGAGTTGGAGAAACTTCAAAATAAATATATGTTTCTACTACAAAAGTTAGATCAATCTAACCATGAAGAGCATGAACAAAAGATTTAGCTAGAAGACAAAGAAGAAGAAATCAAAAGATTGAAGATCAAAGTTACTAATCTAATGATAGAAATGGAATAATTGAAGACACATGACAATAAAAGCAAAGAAGTAATAGAAGAGACAAGAGAAATGGTCACCTGTCTAAAAAATCAACTTGAAGAAGCTAAGAAAAGTGAAGAAGCCCAAAAGATCCAATTAACTAAAAGGGAAGAATCATGTCACATGTTGGAATTGGAAATTATTAATGTCAAAAAGATAAATGAAAGTACTAATGAAAATCTAATGACTCAAATTTAGGAAGCTAAGAAAATGAATAAGCACAGAAGATCCAATTAACTAAAAAGGAAGAATCATGCCATGAGTTGGAATTGGAAGCTATCAACCTCAAAAGGATTCAGCTAGAAAAAAAGGAAGAAATCAAAAGATTGAAGAATTAAGTTGTTGATCTAACAAAATATATAGAAGAGTTAAGGACATATGAAAAAACTAATAACTACACAGAAGTCTTGGATGATACAGAAGAAATGGTCATCAATCTAAAGACTCTACTTGAAGAAGGTAAGGAAAAAGAAGAAGCCTTGAATATTTAGTTGACTAAAAATGAAGAAACATGTCACATGTTGGAAATGTAAGTTATCAACCTAAAAAAGAAGAATGAAAAGACAAAAGCAACTGTCAAATTCTACAACAAATCAACTATCCTAGATAGGATCTGGAGCAGTCAAAGACCAACTGATGACAAAACTGGTCTTAGATACAATAAGAAAGAAGAGAGTGGTAAATGGAGAACCATTCAAAAACATGATAACAAATCGTACTCCTCAAAATAAAAAGATACAATCACAAACCTAAAACAAACCATGAAATTTGTCAAGGAAGGAAGCTATAAAAGTAAAAAACAAGAAACATATCAAAAGAAAAACTTCTCATGTCACAACAAACTCAAGTATGGAAACACCTTCAATGGTTATTGCTTTTCTTGTAATAACTTTGGTCACAAAGCATTGGAATGCAAGAGTCCTGAAAAGAAAAATTCAAGAAGGTACAATAACTTAATGAGATGTTGGAGATGCAATTATGTTGTCCACACAACAAAGTTTTGTCATACAATGAAATGTTACAACTATGATAGGTTTGGTCACAAATCCCAAAACTGNAAGAGTCCTGAAAAGAAAAATTCAAGAAGGTACAATAACTTAATGAGATGTTGGAGATGCAATTATGTTGTCCACACAACAAAGTTTTGTCATACAATGAAATGTTACAACTATGATAGGTTTGGTCACAAATCCCAAAACTGTAGAAAATCAAGAAGTCAATCCATGAGAAATAATTCATACAAGTCAGGAAGAAAATTAATAAAGGTTGGAAGAAAAGAAGAAATGACAGATCTCAAAGAACAAATCTAGAAAAGAAAGATCCTTCAAATAAAATATCTCATGAAAAGGTATGGAGAAGAAAATCTAAAACAAAAAGAAAGAAAAATGATCTGGTCTTGAAAATGAAGAAATTGATAACAAAAAAATGATGGGTGAAGTTCCTAATAAGGAATGTGAAATTCAGAGATTTGAATATGAAATGGATCAAACTTAGGAAATGAGAGTTCCTAAATAAGAATATGACACAATAGCAAATCCTAAGGATATCATGTAGATCAAGAGTTCATTAACCAATGAAAGAAAAATGCAAACAAAAAATACCAAAGAAGAAAATGAAGAAGTTTCAATCACACAGAACAATGATGACAATGATGAATCTTCAATAGCATATCAACCAGAAGAATTGAGCAATGAAAATCTTAGAAGTTTTCCAATGTTATTTTCATGAACTACTAAATTTCCCCTCAACGGAAAATATGAATAAAAGGAAGGACAAACATGATTAATAATATGGAGTGCATCAACCTGGTTAGAAGAGGATTTAGCCCAAGTATCATGACAAACTAAAGCACTTTTTAAGTATTTGAGGCAACAATACAAACAATAGATGAAAGGACCAAGTCAATCTTATTTCTAAGGTAAAAAATTTGAAGTTGGTTTATGTAGAGTCGAAGGACTGCGAATAAGATATTAAATTGGTTGAAGAATGGAAATTAAATTAATTGGTATCTATCAATGGTATTCCTGTGAATGATCAGGGGATCAAATTTTGCTCAATTTTCAAAGTGCTCAGAATGCGACGAAAATAGTTCCATTACGTCTGTCTCGTCTTCCTGATTCCAGCGGTATATTTACTTTCTCAAATGGAGTCCGTATGAAGGAGATATCGCGATCTGTTCACCAAGCCAAACAGGCAAAATTTTTGGATGCTGACGGTACCTGTCCGTACAGTCTGTACAATGACGTGGCAGGACCGTACAGGTCGTACGGTGATGATGTGGAAGTTGGTTATTGGTTGGTTGTTGGCGTATTGGATGGTGACACGTGTTCGGTTGATGGCGAGTAATATGAGGACACGTGGCCCAATCCATGGGCGCCACGTGTCCCCTTCATTTTGTTCATTGGTTATATAAAATTATATGGGGAGTCCGTGGGGTTCGACCCCTAGACCTCCCCCAACTTTAGCGACTTCATAACTCTCGGCTAGCCAAAGTACCGCCATATGTTCCTTGTTAACTATGTTGTAACACATATATTTAAAGTTGATATTTGTTTGAAAGGAAAGGGGGGTCGAGCCGGGGCTAAGCCCCGACCCGTGGACGCATTGTAACACATATGACCCGAACATATACGTATTGGCCGATCGTTTGGCACGCATTTACATTGCATTATATTGCAATGTATTGCAAATACATTGCATTTTATATATGGTATAACCCTGTGTTAAAACATGCGCGCGAGATTTGAACCATACCCAAAGTTTAAATGTGCGTGTGGTTTGACCGGTGGTTTAACCGCACGGGAGTTATACCATTGGCACGGTTCAAATGAACTAACCACCTTTTTGCCCAGCCTTTGTTCGCATGCGCCATACGCCCAGGTGCCGAGGCGGTTAGGGGCTGGAGGCGCCTTAACCGTCCTACGGTTTGCACCGTTGGCGCGGTTGCGCCCGGTGCCAGGTTTTTACGCTTTAAAAAGCGTGTGAGCCAGGTTCACTCAAGGGGAGTGCGAATTGTAGAACCAGAGACAACAAGCTTGAAGAGGGAGACTTCCAGGAGGCCTAACTTCTTCATTTTTCGACCGATTGAGGTGCCGAAAGAGCCCAGACAGGGGTTTTGGAGACTGTTGAAACCATTGGGCTTGATGGGTTTGTCATTTGAGCATTGTAAGGCATTTTTTGAGAACTTTGAAGCGGTACAATAATAATGATCCATTGGAAGGCTGGTACCGGGGAGATGTAGCCAGAGAGGGGTGAACTCCTTTATCAAGTTCTTTGTGTGTATGTCGGCGATGTTCATTGTTTATGCTGTTGTCTGTGTATCCCATTTCCGCAAAGTAATCCTTAATTTATGTGTTGAAATTGATCACACTTTAAACATAACTTTTCACTTGCAATAATTATTCAGTTTTTCAAGTCTTCTTCAATTTTAGATCAAGTTGGTATCGAGCACTAGTTTTGAAGACTTGATTGTTTGCAAGTTTTGTTTGATGCTCACAAAGGTTGAAACTCCTACGAGGAGAAGGTCAACTTGTGGAGCCAAGTTCTTATCGACGAAGGAGGCGGTTTCATTCACCGCCGTGGCGAGAGAAGGCGTTCACCAAGCATGGCTCATCGCGAGAAGACCATGAGCGTGTTCGAATGAAGAAAGAAGACTTCATGAGACTATCATAGTTGAGAGATATGATGAAGGTCATAATGGAGTGGAACATGATGTCGCGGGGTGACTCTAACCCTTCAATGCATAAAGAGGCGGTGGTGACAAGACTCGGTAGAGATGGAGGAATGGTGCTTCTCCACCACCTCTCCTCCTCCATCCTCATCATCATCATCATCTTCTTCTTCTTCTTCAGTTTGAAACATCTTCAATGGGCATGGTAAAACTCATTCATAAATTCCTTCATTAAAGCTTGATATAAAATTTGAGTTTGCCACTTTATAATGGAGAAGTTAACGCTGAAAAGTTGAATAGCTGGATGCGTCAAATTGAAGTCTATTTTAGAATACAAAAGATTCAAGATGATGAAACCAAAAGTGATTAAGCTTCATTAAGATTAGATGGCTCAACACTTATTTGGTGAGAATATAAGACCGAGGGAAGAAATGAAAAGAATGGAAAAATTTTGCTTTCTTGGAATGATTTCATAATAGCAATTAAAAACAATTTTATCCATTGGCATTATAAACAAAGGCAACCATGGAATGGCCGAGAATTTTAGACAAGCAAAGGGCCGAGTACAAGTTTTACTCGAGGAGTTTAGGAGGCGAGCTTTGGTTTTGGGAGTGATTTGTCTTCACGGGAAACATTGCTCAAATATATTGGTGCTTTACATAGTTATTTGAGGCATACTATACTTATGTTTAATCCACTGAATCTAGATGAAGTTTATTGTGAGCTACCCCTCATTTGGAAGCAAGGGAAAGAAACAATACTCATGAGGGTTTCAAAAATCTGACCCGAGGAGGAGAGTGAAGAAGAAATTTAAAGGCAATGGTAGGAAGAATGATTTGTGAAGAAGGAAGGAGAAAAGTTCACATGTAAACCTTGTTCAAAAGGATGGCCATGATGAAGACCTTGTTGGAAAGCTTCATCTGGCAGAACCAAGAAGTTTGGAAACAACAACAAAGGGAAGTCAAAAGGCATTGCGGCCTTTTAAAGATTTGGGTTGGATGCGGTGATGAGGCGAAGATGGCGACCATGGAGTGATGGGTTACCAATGTAATAATTATGTTTCTAGTACAAGCTCTTCAAGTAATGCAAATGTCAATGTAACTCAACGGAGAAAGCGAATTGAACTTTCACATAAGGGTCATTTCAAAACATACTAAGATGAGCCACGTTGTTGTTTGATTCGAGGTCCTGAAGCAAATCTTATTTCGGGAAAAGTACGTAAAAAGAAACTTAAGTTGGAAACTAGTCCCACATCCCTAAGCCATACCCCTCTTGGTTGGATATGTGATAATGCTAAGTTACACAGAGTAACCGAGGAGGTATAAACTTAGGTTTGCTATAACTGCTAATTTGTTGATGAAGTAGAGTTGGATGTGATTAGTTGGATATATATTGGCATTGTTTTGGGAAGTCACTTATTTGTATGATAGGAAATATATATTCTATCGTCGGGAGAATAAATATCATTTGTTTAAAGATAGGGGTGAGTATGTTGTCAGAGCTCACTAAGAAGATGAATTTATCGATCATTAATAAAGAGGGCAAATGAAGGGTTAGTTAATGCAAGTAAAAGAAATTTGTTCTCTTAATGATCAAACCTAAAAAGTGATGTTGAGAACGAAACATTTCAAGAGTTGTGATACTAAGTTAAAATCAAAATCTATTTGAAGTTGTTAATCAATATGATGATATGTTTTAAAAGAACTAAGGGGTTGCCTCGAAGAATCAACATGAAATTAGGTTACAACAAGATTGTCCACTTCCAAATATTGGTATGTATAGAATGTTAGTTGTAAATCTTTGAGATTAAAAAACAAATTAGGAGTTGTTAGACAAAGAGGGTAATTGTGCCAAGTTCTTCACCATGTGGTTATCCAGGTGGCTGGTTCCAAAGAAGGATGGAGCATGGCGAATGTCAATGTTGATTTCAGGGTTTTGAACAAAATTATAGTTAAAATCGTTATCCTCTTCCACGAATTGATGATTTACTTGATCAATTAAGATGCAAAATATTTCACTAAGTTAGATTTAAGAGTGGTTATCATCAGATCAGCGAAAGGGATTCTTTGAAGGCGACACATGGAAGAAATCTTTTAAGACGCTAAAGCAAGGTTTGTTTTGAATGGATGGTAATGCCTTTGGACTTTGCAATGCTTGCTACTTTCATGCGAGTTATGAATGATGTCTTGAAGACCTTTTACGGATGATTTTGTTGATACAAGCAGATGATATTTTGATTTTACATTAAATATCGTGAAAAGAGCATATTGAACATGAAAAAGTTTTGGATGTTTTGAGGAAGAAACGGAGTTGTTTTGAAGTTGTCCAAATGTGAATTTGGCAAAACTTATCTCACCAGGTCATATTGTTGGTGGAAGTGAATTAAAATTGATCCTTCAAAAGTCAAAGTTACTCTGGAATGGTCGGGCCTAGCAATGTGGCGAGTAAGAAGTTTTGAACCGCTTAATATTGGAGAAAGTTTATTACTACTTTTAGTCCATTGCAGCTCCACTACGTCTTTGTGACAAGTGTCAAGCAAGGTTTCCAATGGGAGGCAAGCAACAACGTACTTTTGATACTTTGAAAGAAAAGATCGGTTGGTGTGGTTCTTGCACTTAAAATTTAAGACAACCTTTTGAGAATCAGACGGATACAGAAATAATTATCGCGATGGGAGGCAGTGTTGCTTGATGGTAAGACAATTGTTTCGATACGAGGCGTTTAATGATTACGTGATTAATTATCCTACTTATGATAAGGAATTATATGCATTGGTTCAAAGTGTTAAGAAATGGAAGCATTACTGGTTAGGGAAAAAACCATTATTCACCTGAGATCATCAACCTTTGCAATATTTACAATCCGCGATCAAAGCTACAACAAGCTAGGCACTTAGGATGGATGGGTTTTCTTCAACAATTTCATTTGGTTATCGGTATAAGAAGGGCATTTTTTAACAAAGTTGCTGATATGCTTTCGAGGCCTATTGTTAGTGCTTAAGTTATTCTTAAGCAGAGTCTATAATGCATGAAAGTTATGTGGAGCAGTATGCTTTAGATGCTAACTTTAAGGAGATAGTATGAAACTTTGTGCCACTCTAACCATGTTGAAGAATTGGATTATCATTTTATAATAATCCTCTTGTATCATCTTGGCAAGTTATTGTATTCCACAGGGGAGAAAGAATCAACATCATAGAGAGAAAGCATTCTTCTCTTATTCTTGGTCATTTTGGTGTAGGCAAAGACAGTAGCAAATTTCAAAAGATATTGTTACTGGCCTAGATGAATGAAAGTGTTTCTACCGCGATATATGTTGGGGATGTTTGTTATATTTCATTAAACCAAATGTCGAAAGTTGGGTTTGTACACTCCACTTCAGTTCCTTCGTGTAGGAAAATGATATTTCCATGGATTTTTGTTATTTGGTTTACCTATAATAGAAAGGTCATGATTATCTTTATGGTATGGTTGATGGTTTAGTAGAATATTGTATGATTCCATGTACTAAGCACGAATTAACCGGCCAGAACAACGACCTGATTGTTCTTTCAAAATGTTTGGAGTGCATTTGGTTTGCCCAAATCCATCATTACGTCAGCGGGTCTCGATTTGTTGGAAGTTTTGATCAAGTTTATGGGCACTCATGGACACAAGTTGAAAAAGAGCACAACTTTCAATCCACAGACAGATGGTGGGAGCGAGGTGGTAAATCGTAAATTGGTACATCTTCTTCGTGCATATTGCAGCAAAACATCCTAAGCTTTGGGATGAACATTTACACTACGTTCAACATCATTACAATGGAGCTAAACACTCTTCGTATAACATAAATACATTTGAGACATGTTTTGGCTATTTACTTAAAGTCACCTTTAGATTTCATCTTTAGGAAGATATTGCTGTTGATGGGCAGCATGATATGATCGAGGCGGAAGTTCATTGGACAAATTCAGTCGATACATCGGTGGTGCAAGAGAAGTTGGAAAAAGTGGGGTAAGTAAAGCGAGACATGATAAGCATCGTGTTGATCACAGGTTTGAAGTTGGTGATGAAGTGTTTCTTTACATCAGCAAGGAGAGTATTAAAGGAGAAGGTAAAAAGTTGGGGAAACCAATTCATTATGGTCCCTTCAAAATTGTCAAACTGAATTGAAGTAACAATGCTTTCGTTTAGATTTGCCTCCATATATCTTGGATATCACGGAGTTGTTAATGTTGTTGATAATTTGAAGTTGTATGAGCTTCCGTTGATTGATGATCAAGGGAAGATGTTCGAATTCCTTCCATAGATGATTTTTCTCGGGAGTATCCGCGAGCTGGGGAAGACACCATCATTGATAGGAGAATGCGAACTTCGAGCGAGGAAATGTAGCCGGAGTATTTGCGAGTTGGTCTTAAAGGTTGAAATCCAGAAAGGCCAAGTGGATTGAGGTTGGAAGGGTGAGAGAACTTTACCCTCATCTTCACATAAACTGAATAGTGCTTTGGAGGTCCAAAAGCTTTGATAGAGGAGGTGTGATCGGGGATCAAATTTTGCTCAATTTTCAAAGTGCTGGGAATGTGACGAAAACAGTGCCATTATAGGTCGATCTCGTCTTCACGATTGACATTATATTTACTTTCTCAAATTGAGTCCGTATGAAGGAGATATCGCGTCGATTCACCAAACCAAATAGGCAAAAGAGTACGGATCTTTGACGGTGCACAATAAAGATGCGATTAAAGATGTGAGGTCGATACGGTAAATACTGATGATGATGTGGCAGTTGGTTAGTGGTTGGTTGTTGGCGTATTGGATGGTGACGATGTCACAGTTGATAGTAATGAGGACCATTGGCCCCAATCCATGAAATATGATAATCCATCATTTTGTTGATTGGTTATATAAAATTATGAGTCCATGAGGTTCAATACGGACCTCCCCCAACTCTAGCGACTTTATAACTCTCCGCTAGCCAAAGTATCTCCATATGTTCCTTGTTAACTATGTTGTAACACATATATTTAAAGTTATTTGATATTTGTTTTGAAAGAAGGAGATAGGAGTAGGGGCTAACCAACCGTGGGCACTTATTGTAACATATGACTGAACTGCTTATCGTGGTAATGACCGTTTGGCTACATTGCATTATATTGCAATGTATTACAATATAACATTGCATTGCTATAGTATGTCGTGTGTTAAAACATCTTGTAGTTTGAACACCCAAAGTTTAAATAATTATTGGTTTGATGGAATGGTTTTCTTGATGCGGAGTTATACCGTTAACAAGTTTCAAAGCAGACTAACCACCTTTTTGACCTTTGTTAGCATCATGCTCCTTAGTCTTAGAAGCGGTTAAGAGTGGAAACCTTAACCGTCCCTACAGTTCTACACCGTTAGCCCGTTAGCCAGTTCCAGTTTTAAGCTTAAAGCGTGTGAGCGAGTTCACTCAAGAGTGTGGTGTAGAACGAGACAGCAAGCTTGAAGAGGGAGACTTCCGGAGGCCTAACTTCTTCATTTTTAAATGGAATTAAAGGATGCGAAAGAGTGAGACGGGGGTTTGAGGCGGTAGAATACATTGAGCGAGTCGTTTGTCATTTTGAGCATTGTAAGACATTTTTTTTTTTTGAGCACTTTGAGCAATTTAATAATAATGATCCATTGGAAGCTAGACAGGAGATGTAGCGGGAGAGGGTGAACTCACTATCAGTTGTTGTGTTTGTCTTTGATGTTCATTGTTTATCTGCTTTGCATCTGTAATGTATTTGCATAAAGTAATGCCAATTTATGTGTTGCAAATTGATCTGTTGCTTTAAATACATAACATCTCACTCTTGAATAATTATTTCAAGTTTTTCAAGTCTTCTTCAATTTTAGATCCATTGAAAGATTGGAATATCAAGAAGAATAAAGAAACATATCAATAAGATCAATAAGATTCACACCCTTGTCCTTTAGGATAAAGAGGAAGATAGTAAAACCCTATGAAAGAGTAAAACTTATGGGGAGTATTTAATTTGGTCATCAAATGAAAGTCATTAGATTATGTTTTTAAAGACTTGATCACTACAAAAACAAATGTATCAATAAGACTACCTATTTGAACAAAAATCCCAAAGAGACGAGATAACGAGGATGACACATTCCGCGGGGAGAAAAGAAGTAAAAAAAAATTAAAAAAAAAAAAAAAAAAAAAAAAAAAAAAAAATAAAATAAATTTGGTATCAGTGTTTGGTATAAGTAAAAATTCAATCCTCCAACTTGAAAATGAGATCGTTGATAGAGGGAGAAAAAATATTTGTTTTACAAAATATATTTCCCTCAATACCAAAGGGGAAGTTATTTGGAATTATTGGTGTTTTATTTTCATTGATGGAAACATTATTCAAACATGTAAATTAATCATAGAAAAGGAAGATCACCTTGGTAGGAATAAATTCATGATCATTGTTGATCATGATAGGATCAACAATGATAATATGTTCCTAAATCTAGGGAGAGTTGTGAAAGAATCCACGTACAAAAGGAGTAACAAAGCAAAAGGAATTAAGAGATCAAGAGGATTAGGGACTAAAGATCAGTGCATAAAGATACGATCTCCGAAAAGAAAATAACGATAGAACAATAAAGAAGAAAAATTAGAAACCCCTTCAAGAATCGTAAGGAATTTTTGTTACAGTCGAAAAATATGTCAATCGTCAATCAAAATACCATAGAAATCCAACCATCGGATGGGGGTGAGAGTTAGAGATTGGGAAGTTAAATCAATTGTTAGATGGGTAATAGCATTATGGACAGTATGATCAAGCCAGAATCATAGGTCGAGAGAGATTAAATAAGAGCTTAAGAAATTCAAGTGAGCTCTCAATCATTAGATTAATTTGAGATCTATCCTATTCGTTAGAAAGAACCAAGTGGAAGGATAGAATAATTGGAAGTAAGACCTGAGAAGTATTAAAAACCACAGTCCTGAAGTGAATAAGGCCATCATATCTAGGAAATGCATGGTGACCATTGGATGAGAATAGGTAGGTCCAATAGTGGTCAGCGATAGATGATGACCACTTCAACTAAAAAGAGTTTGAAACATGTAAATTCACCCAGAGGCCAACCCCTAAGTCCGAAGTGAATGAGGGCCATCCAATCTGGGAAATGTATGGTGGCTGTTGGATGAGGATAGGTAGGTCTAATGGTGGTCAACTTCAACACTGACCACTTGAGAAAAATTACGAAACATGTAAGTTTACCCAAAGGCAGTCTTCGAGAAGTCCACAGAAGTGAATGAGGTTAGTTGGATCAAATTGGGGTGAAAACTAGACCATCACGATATAGAGTAATTATCCAAGGTGAAAGATATATGACACATTAAGAGATCCACATCAGCAAGGACATGTGGCCCAATCGGGTATTGACATGTGTCAAGGTCTAGTTGTAACTTAGGTATATGAAAGTCATGAATCTAGGTGACCTGTGATGACAACCACTTGGCTAGTTCCACGCCAAAAATGATGTCAACAAGCCACGCCACTCCAAGATTAATAACTTCGGGGATATCTAATCTTCCTTTATCATCTAATCACTAAAGTCCAGAATCGCGAAGTAATGCTAAACGTTGATCTGCGCCGAGGAGCATTCTCAGCCGATGATCAAGCATAGTGGAAGAATAGAATAAGCATGAGGAGTTAGCGACAACAAGTGGTCACCACATATTTATGAGTTATTCGGTAGTTAAACACTCCAAAGATATTAAACTATCTTAGAGTTTGAGTAGCGATGGAGTCCGAGGAGTCCGGGCAGACTATGCCAAAAATCGAGATATACCACCTTTCCTAAGTCTATGGTCCTAGATCCTATACATGTGAAGGTTATTAAGCGAGGAAGCGTTGATACACTCGGTGGAATTTTTCTTGACGAGTGGAAGAGTACCAAGAGTCAGTCTGAATCGCTGAGATCTTAGCGTGAACAAAACTATCCACTCAACCATGGAATTAGAAGTCTTGGTTGTTGATTTGTTTTATTCTCAAGGATAATGTTGAAATCATTGGATTAGCACCTGTTAGGACTTTCATTTCATCATGGGTTTTGGTCTCATTATAGAGGAATAAGAATGAAGTAAGAATAGCTAGGAACAAAACTAAAATGGATAAGCCCATGGTTTTGATCCCATGGTCATTTGAACATTGCGTTGAAGAAAGCACCTCATACAAATTCAATTCGACATGCTTGACTTAAGGTTTGTAGAGTAATTTGACAAATATTAACACCATAACAATACAAAGAAAGTAAAGCTCTAATATGATGCGTTGGGAACGGGAGCGAAACAAAAGAAACATGTGAGCGATATAATGATTAGATCCATATCTATGATCAACTCTTGAGGAAAAAATTTGAATCAAGATTAGTCTTCTAATTAAATTGAAAAACTTACATAATAATTAATGAATAAAAGGAAAAGATCATTTATGTTAAAATTAAATGAAGAGGTGCAATGGTTGATGTCAAAAAGACATGATGGTTCAATCTTATACCTATTGAAATACTGTATAAACCAGAAGTGGTGGTGAATCTAAAGAGTGTCTTGGTGGATATATATATATATATATATATATATATAATGGATTGAATGAAAGTTCATTCTATCTAGTTTGGTGCCTGTTTACGAGATGATTCTTGTCATGAGGATTGGAGTCCCCACATCTTAGTTAGATTTGGGATCAACAAGTTGGGTCTTGTTATGAGGTTTAGATTCCTCATTAATAGGTGGATCTGAAAACTATAGTGTATCGAGTTGGATCTCTCATAATTAGGTTGAAGTTGAAGATATTAAAGGATTGATTTTAATTGTATTCATTCAAGTTAAATAAAATAAAAGAGAGCGATATTTATCTACTTCATATATTTTTTTGTTATACATGTTTATGAACAATTAATTGAGCAACATATATCTTATTCAATTAATTTAGTTAATCCATGAAAGTGTCAAAAGTAGCCAAAGTTCAAACTTGTTGATTCACACCCCTCTCGGTGTCAATGTGTGTTTCAAAAAACCTTTGTTTCATCAATTTTTTTTTTGTAAATGATTATTGAATCAAGTGTGAACTCCACTCACTTGATGGTACATAAATGGGTGATCTGAATTGGTGTATTATCTCCCATTAAAATGGTAGGGCTGGTGCATGGCTCAAAAGAAGTGAATATTTCCTTAATGAGGCCTTATAGTTTGAGGCTCTTGATTCAAGAACCCATGTATCTTATGATAATGAGACAACAACAACTGCATGCATGGTTTCCTTGCCTTTTCCTTTATCATCTTGTGGCCTTTTATATTTCTCATCTTTCTTCTTGATATTATGCCTCTCAAGAAGATGGGTAATCTAATCAATCTAGTTCCTCATACATGCATGCTCTTCATGATAGTATTTCTTGAAATAAGCATATATGACCATATCCTTCTTTTTTTTCCTAGTTTTAGAGTTGGATGAGTCCTATTTATATTTTGGATTGTGCTCCTTATTTTGATCTTGGTCTTTCTTTCCTTTGATTTATTGTTTAAGTTTGTTGATAGTATTGATTCCCTCATTTGCAATAAGTGCATATTCCTTTTCTGTCTCGTGGGAACCCACTTGAACAAGTTTATCTTACTAATGTGTGACATATGTATAAAAATCATCCAATGAAGGCATATTCCAAGTAGATCACGAGATGGATTTTGTTGCATGGAAGGTAGAAACAAAACTTGAGTATTCAAGACATAGTTTGGACATAATTGAGAGAACTTGATTTGATCTTCCTTCTTTTCTACACCACATAATTTGAGTTGAATTAATAGTTATTTAAACTTGTTGAAGAAATATTGGATAGTGTCAAATATTTTCAGGCTCAAATTGATTGAGCTCAATCTCCAATTGATGTCCTCACAACACATCCTGCTTCTTGAAGAGTCCTTATAGCTTGGTCCATACTTCATTAGTTTTTTTTTGTAGATTCAATGTGGAATAAGAGGCTAGGATAAATAGAGAGACATAACAATCCATATGCTTCATCCATTTGATGAAACCATTTTTCCTTTTCAACAGTGGAATTTGGTTTGGTCTTAGTTCCCATTGTGATCCTATATAGGCCTTTACTATGGAAGAGAATAACCACCCATGTATTCCATTCAACTCAAAGTAGTTGAATGGTGTGAGGATTATCTATTGAGACTGATCCATCCTATCTAGTGCACTCTAATTTGTGTCTTCCACCTGCAAACCTATATACTACTACCTTAGATTCACTCAAGATCTGATATGATGTAATATTCACTTGATCAACCCATAAGAGGATCTGGAATCTAATTGAGAAGAAATACAATTAAAAATTAGAAGAAGAGAAGAATAGTTGGAGCAATGAAATTCTCATTAACTTGTTAAAAGAAAAATTGATAATCCAAAGATGAAAGAATAAAATACAATGAAAATGAATGAAATAGGGAATTGAATTAATGCTCGTACCACTATTATGAGCTTAAATATATATATGAAAAGAATGAGAGAACATGCCCTAATTAGCCAAATGCACTTTCATGAGGGAGTTAACTTGGCTTTTAGTAGCCAAGTGGAGTAAACTAGATCATAATAGACAAGCAGAGTAAGCTATCTCCTAGAAAATAGGGTGTACTCCTCAAGTGAACATTTATTCCTAGAAAGTAGGATCTAACCCTCCAATGGAGGAAATAAGCACTTCTATCCCTTGAAAAGTGAAATTTTCCTAAGATGAATCCCCAGAATTAAGGGACGAATCTCAAGTGTAGTCTAGGAGAGAGAAACTTTTGCATGTGAGGGAAATTGTTCATGTACACCAACAATTTTGGCCCGATTCTCCTTTACATCCTCACAATGGATTCCAGTTAGGTCTTCATCCATGTAAATATTTTTAGGAAAGTTAGTAGAGGATCCCTTCCAAGTTGTATAATCAGTTGTAACTTGAGAGTTTTTAAACTTAAAAATGAGCTCAGAGTTCTCTTAGATAAGCCACACCTTTTCTGGATAGATTTTATGTTAAGGTGTTGTGCAAAAATTGCTTCAGATATTCAATGGGTTGTCTTGTTTATTTAGGCCTCTTCTCCTTCAATTCAGGAATTCATTTCTTCTCTCTCTTCCTCCAACTTGGCAGTCATTACCATGGTGGTTGTTTTCGGACATGGTGTTTAACAACTATGACCTATTCCATTTTGTTAAGACTCTTTTTGGGTTCTACATTGAATGCTTTTCTTTAGTACCACAGAAAGCCACTGAGTCCCAACAAACATTCTCTTGTGTTCATTCTTTCTACTTTGAGATTTTCTAATGGGACTTTGCAAAGTTGAGTTTATTTCCATCCAGTTCTTATTCAGACATACTGAGACTTTTCATCTCAGAACAATTTAGTTCTCTTCATTTGGAGTGTTTGTTCTGTAAACTAGGAATCATTTCTCAATGTCAATCTGGTGTGTATCCAATTTCTTCTTATTGATTTAACCCTTTTCTGACTATTTCCATTCTGGACATCTTTGTCAACATTCTTCATTCCAAGTTTTCCAACTTGCATCCTTAGCTCAACACCTTTGGTTTCCCCATAGCTTCCATGTGCTATTAAATTCACCTGTTTAGACAGAATATTGATGGTATTCTCCTATACCATTGCAATGAGACTGGACCCCTTCCTTTGCTCAAGGAATTTCAACATTCAGAATTATGGTGATTCAACCCATATCTCTTGTCAAAGCCCTTCCTTTCTGTGACTTTCATTGATCTATTATTCACACTTCAAAAGAATCAAACTCTGTTTAAAAATTTCTTAAGCTCACCATGATACAGAATATATTTTATTATTCTGTGGGGAGTTTGAGAAAATAGAGTTTCTATTCTTTTTAAGTTTGTTAAATCTTCCTTCACAAAACCCATGGAAAATGTTAAATATGATGTCAAACTATTTTCTGTCCTTTTAAATATGAAAGAAAGGATATTTTACTAACAACAAATAAGTTTCAGATATGCTTAGGAATGCTAGCTTGTGAGCAAGACTCCCAGTTGGGCTGGCATTCCCTAAATGGCTTTTAACTAAAATTTGCTTCCTTTTCAGGACAGGAACTGGTCTTGCTCCATTCCATTCCCTATTATTGCTTTCTAACTGCTATTCTATTTAACCTCTGCCATGTTGCCTGGCACATGGAAGGAACTATTCCTATTATTCAAATTCCAAGGTTTCAGTTCACATGTAAATTTGAGATCTTCAGGTCAGGTCATGACTCATTCCAGCTACCCATTTCCACATTAGTTCATGCTGTTTCAGCACCTTCAATGGAATTTGGGAGACTCATTTAGTTATTTGAGAAAATAGCTCTTTATTCTAGGAGATATAGGACTAGTGTGGTAATTGAATGACTTTAGTGAAATATTATTTAAATGATAAAAAATTGTGTCAATATTTTCAAATTGTCTTTAATTTCTAATTCAGCTGTCCATATGACTTCCTTCCATTTAATAATAAAAGTTTGCCCATAAATTTGTGCTTTGTTTGAAAATATAATGAATATTAAACTTCTAATTGCCCAACTCAAATACTACATATTTATTTGCCAAAATTAATTATACAAAGAATTATTTTCTTTATATTTATTATTTTCTTCCTTCATGTATTTATATATTTGAATAAGATGAACAGATTAATATAATTAGACTACTGAAAAATGAAAAATAGAACAATATGTTCCTTATTCAATGATTCTGAATGAGGAAGGCATTAGTAATTTCTAAATGTTTCAGTTTCCAATATTTAGGTGGTGCCCTTCATTTATTTTGACAGATGGCAATGTAGCTTTGTTTCAAACTTCATCACTCAGACATTACCAAAAAATATGAAGGGTTGACCCTATTAACTTATTCCTGCATACCCCAATGAAAGAGTTTATTAAGGCTCGTCCTTTGCAATCTTGGTGTTTGTGGGTTACCTTAATTAACATTAGTTTTAAAATCAGAAAACAGCTGGTTCAAATACTATTAATCAGTAAAAATGAGAAAATAATCATTCTTTATTGCTAAAGGTATATGTTATTTTCTTGGTTAAATCTTCTTTTATCATTCAAATCTGAAAGGCATTAGTAGCTAGATCAATCAAACTTGTTTTGGTGAACGTTGCTTTGTGAGACAACACCTCATCCTGAAGCATTAGCTTCATTTTGTTCAAAGTAATCTTCACGGTGGTGATAGTTTGTCAAGGCATGGAGGGATGGGAATGGTTTGGCTGGACATTATTATTCAATTGTTGCATTTATCCATGTTTTCTTTATGATGGATTAATTAAAATTTTAATTGCAAAGATATTTTATGGAAATCAGAGAAATATACTGCCATTCAACAGAAAATCATTCCTTGTTCTAAATCATTGTTTCGAGGATGCTGTCAATCTAATAAAATATTCAAGCAGCTTTCAGGATGAGAGTTGTTGATTTGGGAAGCATTGGTTTTCTTCTTGGGGACTGTGAGGGGATTGGTCAGTGTTTGTTGCCTTCTATTTTCATTCTTGACAGTTTACAAATGGACAGAAAGAACATTCTAGCATTTGTTTTGTTTTGGGATCTTCGTTCAGGACTTTAGTTCCATTTGTTTGAAATGAGGCCTCCCCAGGTCAGTTGAGTAGTTGACTTCATGAATCTTGATGCTAAGTTTTGCAAAATTAAGCGTCCATTCCATTCAAAATCATTAAACTTCAACAAAAAGTTGGTTTTGTCCAGGAGATTTTAAATAACTTTTGGTTCTAGTAACAACATTCATGGGATGGGGATTGAAAACTAGCATTCCATTTCATTTGGGTTTATGGGTTTTGCTTTTAAAGTATTCTGTGCTATTTTCCAAACTTATTATTAAGAAATAATAATTTTGTTATTTTTTATTTTATTATTATAGTTTTTTTTTTTTTTTTTTTTTTTTTTTTTTTTTTTTTTTTTTTTTTTTTTTTTTTTTTTTTTTTTTTTTTTTTTTTTTTTTTTTTTTTTTTTTTTATTATTTTTAAAAAATATATTTGAAAATAGGATTATTTAACAAATGAGTACCATTATAGAAATTCTTCATTTTAAATTTCCCTTAATTCTTCAATTTATAACAATTTTTAAATAAATCAAATCATCAAGATATAGTTTCTATTGGGCCTCCCTCAGAATAAGATTGGATTAAATACCCAAACTGTCTTTCTTTGACGTTGTTTGGACTATATTGTTGATTCCATTTCTATTTGGATACAATTAAATATTTTGTGAGGGTTCAAATACTGATTTTCCTTCTTAAGCCTTGGAGATGTCTGTGCCGTCTGTAGTGAACTTCAAAACAAAATACACGAGGATCAGCAAGAAAACAAAGGATATCATCTTCAAATACCAGACCTTCAAACAGCTGTGTTCCTTCTTAGGCAGACTTGTTGTTTTGGGTGATGTGAACAGATGAACCAATTTTCATGGATGTTCATCTTTGTTCAAGAAATTCTTAAAAGGACAAACAATCATTTTTCATCTAATGTGTGTTTCATTAATCCCATTATGTGCTAATTGGTAGTCTATTTCTGTGTCTCATCTTGTGCCTTGTTTTGTTTGTTACATTTGCCTTTTACTAATCTGCCAAAATTCCTTTCTATTTCAGTTCTTTTCTTAACTTCTCTCATTTCTATTAGTTTAAATTAGTTTGTTTCCTTATTATTCGTTGACTTACAGTTTCTTTAACAGGATATACCCCTGACATTCTCAGAACTTTAATTAGGCTATGCCTAATTTAATTCCTCCTTTGGTTTTGCTAAAAATTCTCCTTTGGCTTCATATTTGAAATCTTCCTTTGACCAAACTAGTCTTTGTTGTAACACAGTTTTCTTTTCTTGAACTTTTGGCTACTTTTCCTAAATTAGTATTCATAGAAGCAAGTTTTCATTAAATGTTTGGTTTTATGTTCAATTAAACATCATTAATAATTTTGTTTGTTTCTTCTTTAAAACTTAGATTAGACATTCTTCGTTAGACAGTGTAAACCCTTCTAAACAGACTATTTATGTCTAAAACAAAAGGAGGGGTTCCACAAGTGCATGGAGGTCAAAGACAGTGCATATTGGCCAAAGGGCTGAGGAAAATCGCTACATTGTGGTTGATGGCTATTGACTTGATATTTCCTTCCCATTTTTAGCACTTAATCACCCATCTTTTAACACATTCCAAAATTGAATGACATCAAAAGAAATAAAATTAAAATTAGAGTCTGATTCATGGGCTGCTTTCTAGAACTTGCATTTCAAACCATGCCTGGGCTTATGCATTTCTTCTCAGGAAAACACCTATGGCCGGACCTAAACCTGTGACCTAGTTTCATGGTTCAGTGAGAAGAGTCTGCCAGGCAGAATCCTGTGCATCCGAAAGGTCAGCGTTCAGTATGGTGTCGTTCTTGGGTAAACTAACTCATAATGACCATGAAGGACATGTCAATCATGAGTTTTACAAAGAGCTAATATTAGAGTTTGTGTTGGCATTCCTGCCATGGTTGTTCTTCAATCAGTGTCTCTTCAGTTCGACGGAACTGATACAGTATCTGGTGGTGATCCCTAATTTCGTTCCTATTTGCCAGTGATGTAAGCACAGTAGCGTATGGCTGTTTCAGGTGACACGGCCGTATCGTTGTTGTCACCGGACTGGGGATCGTTCTCTTCACTGATTCCCTTTGAAATGTCAGGCCTTCTTTTCCCAACCAGTTATCTCGTTAGGGAGTGGTGGGACTGCCTGAACACAGTTGAACATTCAAATCGGTGTCAGGTTCAGGTGTCGATTAATGATCTAATTTGGTCCCTATCTTGTATATTCAATGATATAAGGGTTATTGAAACTGTCTTCCCTCGGTAATGGTCAGCTTTGATCTCTCTGCATTCAAGCGCCGTATATCCATAGAGAACGAATAGGGGAATGCGCAATACTTGTTTTGTTTTATCCAAACTGACGTGTAGTGGTATATGAGAACTAGTAACTGGGTACAAAAGAAATTGAGTTTAAAAATAAATATATGAGAAAAACACATGGAAATTTACAAAGTTTTATTGTTAGTTGTCATCTACAGAGGCTTATTCTGAATAATCTACAAAGATTATTTTGAACAATCTACAAAGGCTTATTGTTAGTTTTCATCTACAAAGGCTTAATCTGAATAATCTACAAAGGTTGGTTTATTCTAAATAATCTGCAGATTAATGTTTACCTTCTATCTTTCAAACCCTCATCATGGGTCCATATTTTTTTCAATTGGACTAATAATTATTATCTACACACTCTCAACCAAGCCTTTCCTCAAACTTCTCTGGGATCTGCTTCCTCAAACTTCTTTGGGATCTACTTCTTAGATTTGTTTGGTGGACACATTGACTGAACATGAATGAATAGGTGTTGAACCCTCCTAGAAATGATATTCCAGATATGAATCCAAGCTTTGTACATGGATTCAAACAACTACTCTCTCTTTTTCAAAGTCCAGAAATATGGCATCTCTATAGAGAAAGTAAATAGTATCTCTGAAGGAACAAGACAGAACAAATTAAAGATCCTTCATTTTCTACTTTCAAAATCGGGATGAATTAAGAACACTCCTTCTTGGATCTACGATCTCTCGAAGAATGATGAAGAAGAATTCCAGTAACAAAACTATTGCTATAATAATAAATATATGAGCCCTCGACCGAAGGTGATAATTCGTGTTTCTTAGAATGTCTCGCAGTTCAGAAAAATCCTAACATTCCATATTTTAAGGAAAAATAATTAGCAGGCGGTGTTGTATGTTAGGGACTTGGAATCGGAGCTTCATAGATGTTGGCGCTAGTAGGCTTTATAGAGGGTTTTATCGAGACCACGATGACGAACAATGGTGTAAGGTTGTTAACACAAATTATAATTGATGCCAAAAGAACTTAACAAAGTGTCAAAATTGAATTAGTGGATACAACATAGTATCATATTGTTAAAATCATCCACAACTCAAAACTATCATATTGTTAAAATCATCCACAACTCAAAACAACCACCTATTGTAGACATAATGATTCAAGCCAAAGTTGAGGAAGAGAGACAAAGGAAATTGAAGGCCTTTAATTGAAGGAGAAGAGGCCTAAATAAACAAGACAACCCATTGAATATCTGAAGCAATTTTTGCACAACACCTTAACATAAAATCTATCCAGAAAAGGTGTGGCTTATCTAAGAGAACTCTGAGCTCATTTTTAAGTTTAAAAACTCTCAAGTTAAGGTCCAGATTATACAACTTGGAAGGACTCTACTAACTTTCCCTAAAATTATTTACATGGATGAAGACCTAACTGGAATCCATTGTGAGGATGTAAAGGAGAATCGGGCCAAAATTGTTGGTGTACATGAACAATTTCCCTCACATGCAAAAGTTTCTCTCTCCTAGACTACACTTGAGATTTGTCCCTTAATTCTAGGGATTCATCTTAGGAAAATTTCACTTTTCAAGGGATAGAAGTGCTTATTTCCTCCATTGGAGGGTTAGATCCTACTTTCTAGGAATAAGTGTGCACTTGAGGAGTACACCCTATTTTCTAGGAGATAGCTTACTCTGCTTGTCTATTATGATCTAGTTTACTCCACTTGGCTACTAAAAGCCAAGTTAACTCCCTCATGAAAGTGCATTTGGCTAATTAGGGCATGTTCTCTCATTCCTTTCATATATTTAAGCCTATAATAGTGGCATGAGCATTAATTCAATTCTATTTCATTCATTTTCATTGTATTTTATTCTTTCATCTTTGGATTATCAATTTTTCTTTTAACAAGTTAATGAGAATTTCATTGCTCCAACTATTCTTCTTCTCTTCTCTTCTCTCGAATTTTTAATTGTATTTCTTCTCAATTAGATTCCAGATCCTCTTATGGGTTGATCAAGTGAATATTACATCATATCAGATCTTGAGTGAATCTAAGGTAGTAGTATATAGGTTTGCAGGTGGGAGACACAAATTAGAGTGCACTAGATAGGATGGATCAGTCTCAATAGATAATCCTCACACCATTCAACTACTTTGAGTTGAATGGAATACATGGGTGGTTATTCTCTTCCATAGTAAAGGCCTATATAGGATCACAATGGGAACTAAGACCAAACCAAATTCCACTGTTGAAAAGGAAAAATGGTTTCATCAAATGGATGAAGCATATGGATTGTTATGTCTCTCTATTTATCCTAGCCTCTTATTCCACATTGAATCTACAAAAACACCTAATGAAGTATGGACCAAGCTATAAGGACTCTTCAAGAAGCAGGATGTGTTGTGAGGACATCAATTGGAGATTGAGCTCATCAATTTGAGCCTGAGCAACTTTGACACTATCCAATATTTCTTCAACAAGTTTAAATAACTATTAATTCAACTCAAATTATGTGGTGTAGAAAAGAAGGAAGATCAAATCAAGTTCTCTCAATTATGTCCAAACTATGTCTTGAATACTCAAGTTTTGTTTCTACCTTCCATGTAAAAAAATCCACATTCAGATCTACTTGGAATATGCCTTCATTGGATGATTTTTATACATATGTCACACATTAGTAAGATAAACTTGTTCAAGTGGGTTCCCACGAGACAGAAAAGGAATATGCACTTATTGCAAATGAGGGAATCAATACTATCAACAAACTTAAACAATAAATCAAAGGAAAGAAAGACCAAGATCAGAAGGAGCACAATCCAAAATCTACATAGGAATCCTCCAAATACAAAACTAGGAAAACAAGGAAGGATAAGTTGATAGGTGCTTATTGCAAGAAAACCAATCATGAATAACAAGCATGCATGAGGAACAAAATTGATCAGATGACCCATCTTCTTGAGAGGCATAATATCAAGAAGAAAGATGAGAAATATAAAAGGCCACAAGATGATAAAGGAAAAGGCAAGGAAACCATGCATGCAGTTGTTGTTGTCTCATTATCATAAGATACATGGGTTCTTGAATCAAGAGCCTCAAACTATAAGGCCTCGTCATGGGAAATATTCACTTCTTTGGAGCCATGCACCAGTCCTACCATTTTAATGGGAGATAATACACCAATTCAGATCACCCATTTATGTACCATCAAGTGAGTGGAGTTCACACTTGATTCAATAATCATTACAAAAAAAATTGATGAAACAAAGGTTTTTTGAAACACACATTGACACTGAGAGGAGGGTGTGAATCAATGTTTGGAACTTTTGGCTACTTTTCACACTTTCATGGATTAACTAAATTAACTGAATAAGATATGCAGTTCAATTAATTGTTCATAAACATGTATAACAAAAAATATATGAAGTAGATAAAATATCGTTCTTTTATTTATTTAACTTGAATGAATACAATTAAAATCAATCCTTTAATATCTTCAACTTCAACTGAATATGAGAGATCCAACTCTCTGATACAATACCCAGCTTGTAGTTTTCAGATCCAACTGCGAAATGAGGAATCCAACCCTCATAACAAGACCCAACTTGTTGATCTCAAATCTAACTAAGATGTGGGGACTCCAATCCTCATGACAAGAATCATCTCGTAAACAGGCACCAACCTGATAGAATGAACTTTCATTCAATCCATTATATATATATATATATATATATATATATCCACCAAGACACTCTTAGATTCACCACCACTTCTGGTTTATACAGTATTTCAATAGGTATAAGATTGAACCATCATGTCTTTTTGACATCAACCATTGCACCTCTTCATTTAATTTTAACATAAATGATCTTTTCCTTTTATTCATTAATTATTATGTAAGTTTTTCAATTTAATTAGAAGACTAATCTTGATTCAAATTTTTTCCTCAAGAGTTGATCATAGATATGGATCGAATCATTATATCGTTCACAT
>SNQJ01S0024703.1:40528-85002 GCA_010110895.2 Picea sitchensis | reverse complement strand
TTAATTAGATTTATTACTCATTGATAAATTTTACTTGCGTAAGTGTTGAGAAAATTTGGAATTATTCTTCTTTTATAAACCTAGTAGAAATTACTGTACATTTGGTAGAATTACTAGCTGTTAATTTAAAACCGGTCTTTACAGGAAAATATTTGGGAAATAATTGTGAGGGTATTCAGAAGCCCATACAAGTATGTGTAATACAAATAAATGAAGGCCTTGGATATGAAGGCCAAACAAGAAATGCAACTATTAATTTTGTTAAATAAAAAAATTAACAACAGGTGAATTATCTACACGTAGAAACAATAACAACAAACTGAGAGCAGTAGCCACAACAATAAATCTAGTGTAGAAGTAGGAAGAATGTTGCAGTCATTGTGGAATATTAGGGTATGTTAAATAAAAATGTTGTAACTTACATCTTTGCAGTGTTTGTGGTCTTACAAATCATGATCATCACAAGTGTTGGAATTGAGAAATATCAAAGCCTCACATATAGATCCAATGTAGTTGGATAGATGTCCCTGAATGGAAGAATGTTGTATTTATGTTGAAAGAATTTTACAGGGTCAAGTATTCAAATGTACAACAACATCTCCCATATAGAGTTCATGAGTTAGTTGGTCCTCTAAAGGTTAGGTTTCATTAAATTCATTTAAACATGTTTAAGAAAGATTTGTCAGTTTATTGAGTCATTTATTTTTTCACTGGTTTGTGGTAAACCAAAAATCAATTTGTAATGATGGATGTAGGTTTGTGGTCACATGAAGCCACCTAATTTAATGAATGGTTCATGATAATATGAAACCAATTTGAGTTTGTAACAGTTAAGGGTGAGTCGAGGAAAACCACAGGTATGATGTAATGGTTAAAGGGTAACCCATAGAAAACCCATGGGAAGATCAAGGGTAAGCTAAATAAATACTTGATATGAAGATGATGCAGTTCAGATGATTGACTCAGATACAACTCAGGAAGACAATGACAATTGAAGAAACATAAGTAGATGAAGAACACAAAAGATGATGCAAATGGGGAAGACTAAAAGATGAAGACAACTCAATACATCCATATTGAATCATAAGTATTCATTAAGGGGGAGTATAAAGGAGTAATTCATACTTATGATATGATGAAATTATATTATTGAAAGTAGACTTATTCTAGAAGCCTACGTATGATGAAAGATGAGGACAATGAGTGAAGTTAGGGATGAAGATCACACAAATATTTATGTAGATATTCATGGAGATATTGTGGAGATTGTTATGCTATATTGGACATATTGTTATGAGAACCTCAATGATATATTATGAGGCCTAACATATATATTGAAGTGTGAGAGTGATGTATTATTATTGTACATTAATGAAATGTGATCTTTGTGAGTATATTGTTCTCTTTATGTGAGATTTCTGTGTGTAAATATTTGTTTGTGTGTTTCTCTTAAACCAACAAGTGGGGTGCTAACTTGGCACAAGTTCCCATTCTTAGGGATATCCTTTTGGGTTTCACCCTGAGATACAAATGATCTTCCACCTTAAACTGCTTATGAGTTCTTTTTCTAACTTGCATAGATTTTCTTCCTGTCATGTGTTACTTTTAATTTTTTCCTTATTCTGATCACTTCCTGCTCCATTTATCTTAACAAGTTTGGTCCAAGTGTGATCCTATCCATTGAAATTTCCCAAATAATTAGAAATTTTCATTTTCTTTAATAGAGATCCTCGAATGGGATCATCTTCAAGGATTCTTGATATCCATTATTGTAGGAAAACTCTACTAGGGGTATATATTCTTCCCACTATTTGGGATGATGCATGACATGCATCCTTAACTTGTATTCCAACACTCTATTTACCCTCTCTGTCTAATGATTTGTTTGAGGATGGTAGGCCATGTTAAATGATAGTTGCATTCCCAAGCCCACAACTAATCCTTTCCATAAATTTGATGTGAATTTTGCATCCCTATTTGAGATAATAGTCTTGGGTATACCATGCAACTTGAAAACATCCTTCATGAAAACATCAACAACATCTATAGCTTTAAAAGTAGATTTGATTGGAATAAAGTGAGATTCCTTACTTAGCTTGTCCACCACTACCACAATTGTATCATGTTGCTTAAGTGTCCTTGGAAAACCTGTGATAAAATCCATGGATATTGTCTCCCACTTCCATTTTTGGATTTGAAATGGTTGCAATAGTCCTATAGGGTGCTTATGTTCAACTTTGACCCATTGACATTCTAAACACTTTGCAGTATGCTCAACAATATCTTTGTTTATTCCTGGCCAATAATACAATTTCCTCATTGTTGTTATCATATTCTGATAACAAGGATCACCCGCATAATTCCTTCGATGAAACTCATCCATAATGAGGTTCTTCAACTATGTTGAGTCAAGTACATACAACCTGTTATTATACAACAATATTCCATCGACTGTAAGTTGGTATTCCTCATAATTCTTCATGTTTGGATCTTGCTGCAAACTTTCTTTTATCAAATTGAAAAACTTATCCTCTTGCAAGCGATTTCTGATTCTTTTCTTGATGTTAGACTCACCTACACTTTTTTCTACTATGTGTATTGGCTTCACACTTTGGATGAGTGCATCTGCCACTCAATTTTCCTTCCCTTTTATATGTTTTATTTCAAATTCAAACTTGCTAATTAGTGCTATCCATTTGGCCTGTCTAGTGTTAAACTATGGCTAATCAAACAAATACTTTAGTCCACAATGATATGTCATTAGGAAAAATCTTCTTCCAAGAAGGTAATGTCTCCACATCTTCAATGTATGCACAATCGTTGCAAGTTCGAAATCATGGGTGACATATCACTGCCCATGCTTGTTCAACTTCCTTGATTCATAACAAATCACATGCCTTTATTGCATAATAAATCCACCGAGTCCTTCATTGCAAGTATTTGTGTAAACAAAGAAATATTTCTCAGGGTCTGCAATCCTTAAAATAGGGGCATTGGTTAGGAGATGCTTTAGCTGCTGAAAGCTAGCTTCACACTCTGTTGACCATACAAACTTCTTCCCCTTTCTTTGTAATGAAGTAATGCGATGAACAATATTGGAAAATATCTTACAAAAACTTCTATAATATCCAGCTAATCCCATACATGATCTTACCTCAATTACATTCTAAGGGGTTGTCTAATCCACAATTGTCTTGAATTTCTTGGGAACTACAACCACTGCCTTCGCCGAGATTGTGTGGCCCAAATACTAGATCCCCTTTTAAAATAATTCACACTTGATATATTTGTTGGATTACTAAGAGGGGCGGGTGAATCAGTAATAGAGAAATTATAATCCTTTTTAACTAGATAATCAAAGTGTTATATCAATATATAATTATCATCCAATAATGAGCAATGAACAAATGAACAATCATACACATACACAGTACACCAGTGTTTTACGTGGAAACCCAAAGTGGGAGAAAACCACATAATGATTTTTCTTATATGTCATGAAGAATTATATTCATTGGAAGCACCAACTTCCTTTGTTTTCCAGCTGAAACTGGAAGGAGGCTTCAACCCCCTAGTTTCTCAGGATACAACCTGAGGAAAGATACAACTCCCCAATTCTCTGGCTACAACCAGAAGGAGGCTACAACCCCCTATATTCTCTGACTACAACCGGAAGGTGGCTACAACCACCTGTCCTTTCCCTAACCAAACACCCTGAAGTAGAAGTAGAATGATGGAACCAATGTCACACTATCACTGTGAGATATACCATTGTAAACCTGTACCAATAAACCTGAACCATGCATCAACCTGTACCTCAACATGTAATCAACCTGTACCATAAACAAGTGCATCAATCATGCACCAACATGTACCATAAAAAAGTGCATCCAACCATGTACCAAGTATGTACCAATCATGTGTCAAATACTCATCAACTATGACTCATCAATATGTACCAACATCATCAACTATACACCTCATGTATGTGTCAATTCATCAACTACTTGTCTCAACCATGTACCCAACATGTACCTTAACCAAAATCCCTCATCAATTTCATCTTCCAAATATGATTTGTAACTTTGTAATTGACCCGGTGTATATGATCACATACCTGCAAACCTTCCTTAACTTTAACAACAAGAGATTAACATTTTCATCAAACTTTTCTTTAGTCTCACATGACTAGTTTTGGATTAGTCAACAACCCTAACTTGAAATAATCATAACTTTGTACCTGTAATGTGTTAGCGATAAAAAATGCACTGACATTTTTGAAAGAATGATGCCTAATATTGTAAGGAATATTTGACTAGCTTCCCAGGCTCCAAATGCATATTTGAAAGCACAATTGGAAAGCTTAGGATTTGTAGATGTCGATCGACTATTTAAGCATGAAAAACAGACTCTCCATGACTGATAAATTTGATTTTGAAAAAAATCTGCGCTTTCACCAGCGCAGAAGGCAGAATTATAACTAATTAGCTGGTGAAAGCTCTGCCTTTCACCAACTAAGGAGAGGATTTTCGGGTAAATTAGCTGGTGAAAGCCTGTCACGACCAGAATAGCCGAATTTTTGCCCAGATCGAGAGTTTTTGGGTTTGAATGGTTTGAAATCTTCTTTAATAAGTTGGTTATGGATTATCAAATCAAAATCTGAAGGCCATTCTTGGAGATGAAAGTCAAAAGGGATTTTTTTGACTAGATTTGGTCATTTTCAAGGGAAAAATGATAGGGATCAAATGACACATCACCCAATTCGAATTTTATCTTTGGAGGACCAAATCAAACAACCTTGGGAGGCTAAAAATGCACTTCATCAACAGTCTACTATTTTTAGAGATCATTAAATAAGACCTTTCCTATTTTGTTTTGATTTTCCATTCTAGATCCATTTTTATAGGATCTCATCCTACACTTGTTGTATCTGTTTTGATTTGACTATTTTTAGTAATTCTGATCCATCTTTAAAGGATCTAGATTTCATCTTGTAAGGCTATAAAGCCAAAGACATTTGGAGCACTAGAGGGTTCAATTCTGGATGCAGAAATTACATTCTTTGTAATAGACTTTCATGATAATACAATGGACAATTTTCTCTCTTTATTGATGTCAGATTCCTCTCTTCTTCTATACTATCATTCAAGTTGTCTTAACTGTCATATGATTGTCATCTCATTGTTCAGTTCACAATTTGAATGTTAGTTGCTTTCATTGTTTATTAAACCCATCCCTTGGCATCCAGTTTATAAACATTGGTTTCTTCACCCATTTTTAATCTATTTATCTGATTATCAGTCCTTGAGAGCACTGGCTTATTTGATTATTGTTAGTAGTCTGGATACATTGTTGTATTTCATTTATCCCATTAATCCATTCATTACTTAAGCATAAATCCATTCATTTTATAAGTTACCAAGCATCTTTGGTTTACAACCCCAAAGAGTTTCTTGGAGGGCTAACATAATGAATAAAGATCTAAAAATAATACACAATGTTATTTAGTGTGTTTTATGCAATTCCTCCAGGTTTCACTACTCGTAACCTCTCAAAAAAGGAGTTTTATAAAAAATGGCATACCTTGTTGAATTCTGGCTTATTCTAGAGAGCGACCCTGTAGAGTGTGCCCCGCACGAAATATTTATTGAATCAATATAAAACTATTAAAAATAATACTACATAATTTACTCTAACCAACACATTTGGTCTTACGGAATTTAAATATGTTATGAATAAGTTATGATGTTTTTACCCGAAACACCTGTTTTAGACTAGTTTCAGGACTAGCCACAAACCCTATTTTCCACGGAGTGTAACTCCAAAAATACAACGAACCACAAGTTGAATTTTTTTAAAACAGATACTTGGATATTTTTCCTCAATGGAATATCAATTTCAATGTCTGAATCATCCTAGAAATTTTTTTATTGCTAAAATGGTGAGATGGCCTGTAAATAACATACCTTAGAAAGCATCATCAAAAGAATTTATCTTTCCTTGAATTCCAGCCTTCTTTTCTTCACCTTCCCTCAGAAATTTGACTTAGATATACCTTGGTTACCTCAAAAACCTATAGATATTCAATATTCTCAAGTGCGATCTAAAATGAGAGAGCCTTGCCTTTTATTTATACTCTCCAAGTAGCTTCCTTAAAATCATTTTCTAAGTCACTTTGCCCACTTTCCTTATTTTAGGGTTAACCCACTTCTAATTTCTCCATTAAATTTATTATTTAAATAATTTATTTTGTATTCACTTTGAATTATAGTACACTCATCACTTTACTTTATTATTTACCTTCTAAAATCTCTTAAACCACTTTGACTACTTTGACCTTTTGGGGCTTCTAGGTGACATATGAGGGTCCTCCAACTTCGTAAGGACATAAATCTCAAACCGTGAGGAGTTATGTGATGTTACAAATACCACCATAAATGAAATGACATGTACTATCCATATAGAATAGTATTACCTGCAAATATATCAAAACTCGTACCATTATCCATCAAACAAACTTGGGTCCATTACCCAAACCTGGGTTCTCCAACTTCTCATGGCCATAACTCTCTAACCGTGAGGAGTTATGTGATGTTACACATACCATCAGAAATGGCATGATAAGAAATATCCATCTAGGATAGTTTCATTGACAAATTCACTGACCTTCATCTCATTTCCATAAATAAGCATGGGTTCTCTAACGATACTTCTAGGATAACTCAATCTGCAAAGCGTCTTTCCGTGAGGGATTTCACCATAAGGGGACCACTTTGGAGTTCATCCATTTGTACTTATTATAAACCATGACAATACAATAATGATTCATCTTTACATGAAACAAACTTGGGTCCATTACCCAAACCTTTGTTCTATCGGGCTTTCTTCAAGTGTTGACATCAATGACAACCAAACTTAATCAACAATATTTGGAATATAGTTGGTGATATAGTAGCACTTGTAACACCAACTTAATATGTTCTTCGTTCTCTTCCTTGGTCTTGGAATATAACAAGATATCATAAAAAAATACCAAAACAAACTTATCCAAGTACTTGCTGAGAACGTTGTTCATTAAGCACATGAAGGCGATTGGTGCATTGGTAAGCCCAAATGACACCACCACCAACTCATAGTGTCCATATCGTTCTCTAAAATTTGTCTTGTGGATGTATTCATCCTTAATCCTTACTTGGTGATATATTGATCTCAAGTCAATTTTAGAGAAGATTGTAGCTCTCGTGAGCTGATAAAAAAGATCATCAATCTTGGGCAATGGATACTTGTTCTTGATGGTCATCTTGTTCAACTGTCAGTAGTCGATGCACAACTATGATGTACCATCCTTCTTCTTCACATACAACGTGGGTGCTCGCCACGAGGATACACTCAGCCTGATATACCCTTAATCCATCATTTCCTTCAATTGCAGCTTTAACTCTACCAGCTTTGGTGTACTCATTCTACATGGTACTTTTGATGTTGGTACTAATCCTAGTACAATATCTATTGATAAATCAAGATATTACTTAGAAGGAATTCCAGGTACCTCCTCAGGAAATACATCTTTAAATTCCCACAACATCGGGTGATCCTCAATCTTCAATTCTTTACTCTCTGTTACATTGAGCACTTTTATTGCATATAAGGGACACCCTTTTCGACTAAACTTCTTGAGATGCAATGTTTATATATACCTCACTTATATGGGATTTTGAATGCCTTGCAACAATCTCATGCTTCCTTCTTCATCTTCACATCCGAGGTCTTGTCATGGAAATTCAATCTTTCCTTATGGACGATTTACCCTTACATGCCTATCAACACATCATATGACCCTAAAGGTAGGACATTTAAGGCTTCTTGTTTAAGAAGTCCACTGATTTCCAAGGGACATGCCTCTATTACCCCTGCTACCTTTATTTTATTCCTTGTGGCTAACTAAACCAACCATGCTTTTGGATGCTTCATTCTTCGTAAGGCACATGCTTCAAAAATTTGAGGCGAAACATAAATAAGGTTAGAACCATGGTCAATCAAAATAGAAATGGGTTGATTGGAAGTTATACCTTCCAACTCCACCACATAATCTTGGTTGTCTACTTGTTGATTCTCAACAGTTGCATAAATTCTCAACACACTTTTGGCCACATCATTGAATGTAGTAGCTTTCTAAACATGTTAAAATATTTTGTTTTCATGCTGTCTATGAGAGAAATATCTCAACAAATGTTCCTCTCCACAACCACAACATTGTAGGTCCTTTCTTTTGTTCCTCTACTTTTTGTCTTACTTTCTTTGCTGGTCTATTTCCACTATGAGATGGAAAGTTCTGCTAGTGTACACTTCTACACAGATGACAAAAGTAAGCACCTTTCTTCGGATTCTTATATTGGGATGGTTTCAATCCATTCATATTCAATCCATGTTTATCCTTTCTCTTCCAATCCTTAAGAGGATCATGCCTATGCTTGGATTGGTCATAACAATACTTATCCTTTCTAATGGTATCCTCCAAAGTCTTAGGCTCATCAAACTCAATCCTATCCTGATATGACTGTGGAAATCCACTGAGGAAGTAATGTATTCTCATTTTCCGATCCTTGAGGTAAGGAACATACCTCAACAACTCCAAGAACCTCTTGGCATACACAACCATGGTAATTTTTCCCAACTTATGTTCATGGAACTCCTAAATCTTATCATCATAATTCTTTGATAGATAATCCTTCTTGAAATGTTTCTCAAATTGCTTCTAGGGAAACTTGCTTTCCTTCAATATCTTAACTTCCTTGAGGTCCTCCCACCATATGGAATATCCTCCATTAATATTGAATATGGATATCTTTTCCTTTGTATTTTCTGAGTAGTTGTGTACTTGAAAATACTTCCTTAATCCCAATATCCAAGCCTCAACTTCTTCTCCTTTCTTGATTTATCCATCAAAGGTAGGTGACTTAGCCTTCTTGAACTATTATGTTAGAGAAATTTGTGAGTGCATATTTTTCTTCTTCTTGGGCACACTTGAACTAGTGTCACTACTCCATCAAAGGTAGGTACTCTAGCCTCTTTGAACTATGTTAGAGGAAATTTGTGAGTGTATATTTTCTTCTTCTCTGGGTAATACTCTAACCAGTGTCACTACTACACACCTCTTAGTGGTCTTCCTCCAGATGACTATGTGGAAGTGCATTCCATTAGCTCGCTTCTTAGTATCTCATGCCTTTCCTGAAGAACTTATTCATATCATGTGAGTTGGTCCATGATTTTGGACATCTGAAGAGATATTCAATTTCTTTGATTGTTTTAGTCATGTATTAGAAATGGTTGGATTGTAAAGACCCCTCCATTAAGACTAAGAAAAGAGAAGCACAATAGGTAATTTTTTTTTTAAGAATTAGGAATTAGCATCAACACAGAATCCAAGCATCTCATAATCGAAGACATCATAATTAAAGAATCATTGGTTAAAAGAAAAAGGTAAAAATCTGTGTGGTTACTCCAGTAAATTCACTGAGTTCTGAAAGGTGGACGCAAAGAATTCAAAATGGAAAAAACGTTGAGTCTTTAAGGGAATACACGGTTCAAAAAATGGGTAGTGAACTAGATGGAACATATCTTTCTATGCTACTACATAAGGATATGATGGATGGAGAACCTTTCCCAAATGAATTGACGAAGCAATGATATCCATTCCAGGTGCAATTCAAATATTGTGGAACTAGAGATGATTGGTTCATGATGATAGATTCATTTAGACTTACAATAAACTTTGGAAGAGATAACACAAAAGGTGACTACCACAAATGTGGGCAATTCCCAGATTATGGACTTCTTTCAATCATGCATGGTTCGACGCTTGCTTGGGCTCGCCCATGCATGATTGGGAGATGTATGCTCCTTGGAACATATTGCTCTTACTAATATGTTTGTTCCTTAGTCAATGTGTGGAGATGGCCCTTGGTCCACTTTCTTTAGATGTATGCCACCATAACCATAGATATAACATTTTTCACTTCATCTGATCGGATATAGGGACTTTACTAAGGAATTTCACTGAGCTCTTAGAGGTAAATAGATGAGTAATAGGTGGAAATTTCGCTAAATATAAAGTACCCATAAAAATTTTCAACAAGAGCATGCCATTGCAGAGAACTAAAGGAAGTTGTGGGGATTGATATTACTCCCAAAAAACTCATAGCGAAAGCATGCCATCACAAAGACTTAAAAAAATGCTGTGCGGAAATGAAATCACAGAGGTTAATGAGAGATCCCATCTGCAAAGTTTACACAACCATTAAAACACAGAGGTGCACCGAGAGACAAATCCCTGAGGTAAAACGAAATCACAGAGGTTAATGGATAAACAATGTAGAGATAAATTGCTGAAAATGTAGAGGTTTATCCTCGAAAACTCGCAGAGATAAATAGCTGGAAACGCAGAGGTTTATCATCCAAAAATCGTAGAGATAAAAATGTGGAAACGTAGAGTTTTATCATCCATCAAACGCAAAGATAAATAGATGAAAATGAAGAGGTTTATCCTCCAAAAATCACATAGATAAATAGCTGGAAATGTAGAGGTTTATCCTCCAAAAATTGCAAAAATAAATAAATGGAAACACAGAGGTTTATTATCCATCAAAACGTAGAGGATGCATTTGTACAGAGAGCGCAGGGGAGAATACAATGAGTCAAAATTGAGAAAAATAAATCAAATAGAGATGAAAGAAGATCACACCGAAGTTTCATAAATATAAGAAAAACACAAGCATAACAAGAATCATAAGAATAACAAGATCACTCTCAGTGATCTATACATCAATTTTAATCACAGTTCTTGGCGAATTCTAAAAACTCAATGCAAGTTAAAAAAAAATCAATTATAAACCTCAAGAGAGTATTGTAACCGAAGACGAGAAGTCGAAGATGTTCTCCCGCGCTTGCTAACTGTGAAGACTTCATCGGTACCTCCCAACCAACGCTATGGGTACTCTTATTCCCCCTTAGCCCCCCCGAGCCGCAAAGGGGCCACACACAAACACAACCAGAATACTCTAGCTCCCATCTCACCTTGCAAGGTAGAGCCAACACTCTCTCTCTCTTGAGCTAGGTATCCCAACTCTCACAAGTAAAACCAGTCAGAATTTTTGCAGCATAACCTTAATCATAACCAGTCTCATCCCTTCCTCCTCTCAACCATTTTTTTTATAGAATTTTTCTTCATGACAACTTGCCATTTTCACATTTAATTAATTTTTTTTAATAATTTAATTATGAATTATTCTGCCCATACACTTGTCACCCGTTCCCTTAGTTGCACCAAAAAATCACCCATTTAATTTAATTAAATGTCAATTTTCCTCACCCATCCTAAAAGTGCTCATAAAATAACTCATAGTTGTCCATTTGTTCCCTTTATTTTCCCTTTAATGACTGACACCTTTCTAAAACTGAGTTGTATTTAAATTAGGAAAGTTATTTAGTTAGACTAGACTCTATATACCTTTCTATGCTTACACATCTTTATGCTTTATTCCTTTCTCAATTTAAATTCTAATTTAGTATTTACTTTCACAAGTGTATTAATCACTTAGGATTTTTATTTTTTATTTTCATTGATTCTTAATTTGATTTATTTCATCCCCTCATCATTTAATTTAAAAATTTAGTTTTTAGTCTTCTCACTCACTTAGAATTAGGATTAGTTAAGTATTTATTTGCAAATGCCTAGACCCTTAGGGATTATTCTTAACAAATTCAATCTTTAGTTAGTTAATTAATCAATTAATTAATGCAGCAGGTGCTCAAGATTTTACCAGGTTTAACATTTGCTCAAATTTTTCTAGGCCACCTAGATTCTTTGACTCATTTGTTTTTTAAATTCTGTGGCATGCCCTTCAAGACACACTCAGTTCTCCAAGGGTGCCACTCACCTTTGATTCAAAATTTAATTATGCGACGCGCCCTTCAAGACGCACTATGTGCTCCAAGGGTTCCACTCGCCTTTGACTAGTTTTGGTAGATGTCCTACCCTTGGTGTCAATACTCCATTCAGGAGACGTTTTGAGATACTAAGGGCCTCTAAGGAAGAAGGAAAATGCCTTATTACATGCCCCTTAAAATCTTCATGAGAAATTGTCTCAGTCTTCCCTCACTACATCGTGGATCTCTCGAACTAGGTAATCGTGAACCTACAATTCGAGCCACGACGGGAGTGCTAGTAGGCTGCGACACCTCTCCCTCAATATCTGGTTGTTGTGCATGGCCCCTTTACTCCTTGTGTGAGTTGGATTATCAATCAATTGTTAGCTTGTATCCATCAATGAAACACTATCAATGATCCATAAACAACATCATAATATACCTAATCATATGTCACATATGCATAAATAAAAATACCCAAACCAATACATTCCACTTTGTGACTCGATCCAGACTCCAAGTAGGTCCATTGATTCCAGTGGCATCCTCAATCTGTCAAGTGTCCTGTACACTCAGGGGAAACTCGTCAATAACATAACATCATAATCCATCAACATCATCATAAGAATCCATAATCGAACATACAACCATATACTAAAACCAGATCACTTGCACGTAAGTGTCCTCAAATAATAATTCAATAACATGTTCTTGCAAGAGAAAGATGTTACATACACCCCCTCTTGTTTTAAACTTCATCCCAAAGTTTCACAATACACAAATGGAGTAAATAAAGCATATGACAAGATATAAATGTATAACTATCAAACAAATATGGAAATTGCTGGTGCATATCATATGCATCCTCCCAAGTAGTCGAGTGTGGACTATAATTGTCCCAATGGACCTTGACCTGATCGACTGTTCGAAACTGCAATTGTCGAATGCGATGGTCCATAATGTGTATTGGCTCTGCCGTGAGTTCACCCTCGTATAACACCTGCAATGAAATCATGTCAATCACATGTGTAGGATCACTAACATAATGTCTCAAAATAGATACATGAAAAACATCGTGCCTACGCCTCAAAGAATCAGGCAAGGCTAGTCGATAGGCCACATGTCATTTCTTTTCCACAAATTTGAAAGGTCCCACAAACCTAGGGGAGATTTTAGCACCCTTTCCAAACTTGATCGAACTCTTGTGCGGTTTCACCCACAAGAAGACTCGATCACCAACTTCATAACTACAGTCAGCGCGATGTGCATCGACATAACTCTTCTGTCGATCTTGTGCTTCTTTAATCCTTTTTCTTATCATTTGCATTTGTTCTTCCATTTATTGGATCGCTTCTGGTCCTACCAAGAACCTATCCTCAAGTCAATCCCAACTCAAAGGCGTCCAACATGGTCGCCCATAAAGAAACTCGAATGACACCATCTTAATGGTGCTTTGATAAATGTTGTTGTACACAAACTCTACTAGTGGTAAGAACTCTTCCCAACGCTTCTATTGGTCCATCATGTACATACACAACATATCTTCCAAGATTTCATTCATTCTTTCTATCTGCCCCTCTGTCTCTGGGTGATATGCTGCACTAAAGTTAAGTTGGGTTCCTAAGGCCTCTTCGAAACTAGTCCAAAACCGTCTTGTAAACATCGATCCTCGATCATATATGATCCTTTTAGGCACGCCATGCAATTTCACAATCTCGCTGATAAATTTTTTAGCTATGTCTAACATCTGATATATCATACACATAGGGATAAAATGTGCACTCTTCGTCAGAGTGTCAACTACCATGAAAATTGAGTCGTTCCTCCTTGTCTTCAACGACAATCCCACAATAAAGTCCATCGAAATGACCTCCCATTTCAATTCAGGAATAGAGTGTGGCTATAGTAATACTATTGGATGTCTATGTTCAATCTTTACTTGCTAACATTCCAGACACCTCGCCACGTAGTTAACTATGCCCACCTTCATTCCTTTCTAGAAGAATAAGGGCTTAAGGTCTACCTTCATCTTTGTGATTCCTGAATGAGCCATGTACACTGCTCTATGCGCTTCATTTAAGATAAAAATTCTCAAATCATCATTAGGCAGTACATAAATCTAGTTATTATACCTCATTAATCCATCATTTTCCAAAGTATATCCTTCAAACCTAGGTACCAACATGGTGTCTCATCCAATATTTTCCTTAACCTCGTTATACCAGTCATCGTCACGCTGTATAATTAGAATATTTTCATGAAGATTCATCCGAAGAGGTATCATTGAAAACATAAGTGGTCTCTGACTCAATGCATCTGCCACTCTGTTCATTGTTCCTTTTATGTAGGTAATCTCAAAATCGTGCTTGCTAAGTAGTTCTGACCAACACCTTTGTCACGCATTCAAGTCACTTTGCGTAAAAATGTTCTACAACCCACATTGGTCTATCTTTAGTTCAAATTTTTGTCCAATCAGGTAGTTTCTCCACACACTCAGGGCATACACAATGGCCAATAACTCCAAATCATGCGTCGTGTAGTTCTCTTCATGCTTTCGTAGTTCTCTTCATGCTTTCTTAATTTCCTTGAGATGTAAGCGATCACTCAACTGTCTTGCATCAAGACTCCGCCTAAGCCTTCCTTGGATGCATCTGTGCATACCAAGAATTCCTCGTCCATGTCAGGGATATTTAGTATCGGTGTTTTCATCAACATCTCCTTGAGCCTTTTAAATGATTCTGCGCATTTCTCAGTCCATACATACTTCTTATTTTTCTTCTGCAATTCTATGATTGGATTTTCTATCTTCGAAAAACCTTTGACAAACCGTCGGTAATATCCCACTAAACCCATAAAGCTACATACTTCTGGTACATTCGTCGACGCAGGTCATTCCATAATAGCCTCTACCTTTTTTAGATCCACAATGATGCCTTCGCTGGAGATAACATGACCTAAGTAATGAATTCTCGATTGATAGAAAGAGAATTTCGAAAGTTTCTCGTATAATTTGTTCTCTCGTAAACATTGTAGTACCAAGCGAAAATGTTCGTCATGTTATTCCATCATCCGCGAATATACCAATATGTCTTCAATGAATACTTGAAAAAACTTTTCCAAGTATTCACATAACACCCCATTCATGCTTTCGTAGTTCTCTTCATGCTTTCGTAGTTCTCTTAATGCTTTCTTAATTTCCTTGAGATGTAAGCGATCACTCAACTGTCTTGCATCAAGACTCTGCCTAAGCCTTCCTTGGATGCATATGTTCATACCAAGAATTCCTCGTCCATGTCAGGGATATTTAGTATCGGTGTTTTCATCAACATCTCCTTGAGCTTTTTAAATGATTCTGCGCATTTCTCAGTCCATACAAACTTCTTATTTTTCTTCTACAATTCTATGATCGGATTTTCTATCTTCGAAAAACCTTTGAAAAACCGTCGGTAATATCCCACTAAACCCATAAAGCTACGTACTTCTGGTACATTCGTCGACACAGGTCATTCCATAATAGCCTCTACCTTTTTTAGATCCACAATGATGCCTTCACTGGAGATAACATGACCTAAGTAATGAATCCTCGATTGATAGAAAGAGAATTTCGAAAGTTTCTCGTATAATTTGTTCTCTCGTAAACATTGTAGTACCAAGCGCAAATGTTCGTCATGTTATTCCATCATCCGATAATATACCAATATGTCTTCAATGAATACTTGAAAAAACTTTTCCAAGTATTCACATAACACCCCATTCATCAAGCTCGTGAATACCCCTGGGGCATTTTTCAGTCCGAACGGTAAAACGATAAACTCATAATGCCCGAACCTCGTCTTGAATGCAGTCTTAGGAATGTCTTCATATTTGATTCATAACTGGTGATATCCTGATCTCAAGTCGATCTTTGAAAACATAGTCGCACCCTTCATTTGGTCAAACAAATTGTCTATTCTCGGCAACAGATACTAGTTCTTGATCATTGCCTTGTTCAATTGGCGGTAGTCAATGCAGAGTCTCCACGACCCATCCTTCTTCCCTATGAAAATAAAAGGTTCACCCCAAGGTGACACACTTGGACATATAAGTTCTAGGTCCAAAAATTCCTTTATTTGCATTTTCAACTCTTGTAGCTCAGGCGTTGACATYCGATAAGGCGTTCTTGATATCGGTTCGGTTCCAGGTTTTAAGTCGATGATAAATTCTAGCTCTCTATCGGGTGACAAACTTGGTAACTCTTCTGGGAACACATCCACAAACTCTCATACTACCAAAAGGTTTTTGAATCCTTCTGCCACGCCCTTTTTGTTCAGTGCTAAGATTGCATATAACTTGCATCCTTTGCACATGCTCTTCCGTAGCTCTAGGGAAGAAATGAAACTTAGGGAAACTCCTTGGTTTCTTCCTACAATCACTCATCTTTGTCCCTCATAATCAGTCAAACTAAATTTTTTTGTATTACAGTTGAGTATCGCATCATGTGATTCCAACCAGTCCATACTGATCACAATGTCATAAGATCCTAATATCGTGATGTACAAGTTGGCCTTTGTTACAAACTCTCCTAGTTTGAGGCTACAATTTGTAACCTTTCCTCCAACCTTCTTCTTGAATCCCAAATCCATTTCCACGTAGCTAAACTCGTCCTGTTCGACTGCCTTTACCTTAATTATTTTTATCCCTGCACCAAAAATAAATCTTTCTGTAGAACCGGGATCTATAAAAATACTAAAGGTCTGGTCAACGATGGTACCTGACATCTCTAGCACAATATATTGGTACTCATCCTTGCAGTTATTCACTGCTACATGAATCCGATGGGCCTTTCCCAAATCTCCTATTGTAGTGTGTCGACTTCTCTTTCCCTCTCAACTGGGAAATCATGCTGGTAATGTGGCTCTCCACATGTCCAACATCCATCCTTCAGTCTAGTACTCCTGGTCCTTGAAGTAGAAGATGATGGCCCACCAGCCTGAAACCCTGGTCTGTTCTGCTGAACATGCCTAAACTGTCGYTGCTGCGGATGACGTTGATTCTGGTGCTATGGTATTTTGTAGGTGAGTCTGTTGTTGAGGCGCCAACCATCATGGTGTTGTGAATGTGGATCCTCTCGGAGTACCTCAAAACCCTGATGAATGTCTAGTTGGTGTCTGATGCTGTTGCACACCATATTTCGTCTATCTCGTCGATCTCGCAGGAGTCCTGCCCTGGCTCCCACTGATCAGCTTTTCCTCATCTACGAGGGCCTTCTGGACTGCATCATGCAACATATAATGCATTATGATCCTCACCTTTGCATGAATGTTGATGTTAATGCCGAACACAAACTTGTTGACCTTGAGCTTCTCGGTGTTCAGATGTGGAGCATACCTAAGCAACTCCATGAATCGTGCCTCATACCCAGGCACTGTACGATCACCCTCTCGCAAGGTGTTGAACTCATTGAGCTGATTCTCAATGAATTCCTCTGAAAAATACTTCTCCCGGAACCACTCAAAGAGTTCCCATGATACGTCTTCGACGACCATGTTCAATTGTGGCAGGAGCGTCTTCCACGATAGAAGAGCGCTCCCCTTCAGCTGAAAGACTGTCATGTGGGCCTTCATGTTGGAGGTGTAGTCGTGAAGAGTGAAGCACATCGCCATGTTATCCAACCATGCCTCGACGGCTGCGTCGTCCGTGGAACCCAAGAACTCGAAAAAATTGACCTTCTTGAGTTCTCTGTGAATGCTACCCTTACCGGCTGGGGTGTGCTGTGGACCCTTAGGGGGTACATAAACCCTGGCCTCATCTTTATCTAGACGGTTAATCAAGGCCTCTGACATCCTCTGAAAGGACCTCATCAACCCAACCACATCCCCCACAACAATCTGCTCATGTCCAATGACTTGTTCTTCTCCTTGGGGGTTAGACCCCTCTGGTGTGGATTCTACTGGAGGCATTGCGCCTTCTCCCCTAGCACTACGTCATCTACCTCCACGACATCCTCTAACCATGATTACCTACAAGGAAACAATTCAACTTAGTTAGCGATAAGTTGTTAATCAAGTGTTTGATATAGTGGAAGGCGTAATGATCCCAACTCATGGGGTTGAACCCACTCTGATACCATATGTAACGGCCCCTCCATTACGACTAATAAAAGTGAAGCACAATAGGTAATTTTTTTTTAAGCATTAGGAATTACATCAACACATAATCCAAGCATCTCATAATTGTCGACATCATAATTAAAGAATTACAAGCGACACATTGTCGTAATCAGTAACACCGCAACCAATGCATCAACATAATTAGTAACGAAACAAAATCAACACATCATCACGTTAGATAACGACACATAATAAACAAGCATCATAAATGGCGATGCAAGATCATCTCATCACGATCAACTGGAATCATCAATACTTTTAATCCCTCAACTCATCATATAAAGATAATCATTAGATAACACAAGGGTAACATGAGATAACATAACGATAACATAAATATAACATAAGGATGACATAAATATACTACCCTCCCAACCTACCCTGCAAGGTTAGGACTTCCAAGACACATAAGCAATGCTCAAGGACATGATTCATCTGATTGATTTTGACCATTTAAGGTCTCAGGGCTGACGACTGTTATGAGGAACAAGGAGGTGTCTACATCCCACTAAAACAATCAAGTCCAAATCAACTAGCTAAATCAACAACATCTACGATAATTGATTTTATCAATCAATCAATCCTAATCCACAATTACACACAACACATGAGTAATCATTCGCATAACTCATCATATACCAACATTCATTCAAGGTGCAAGATTAAGAAATTTTACCACCGATCATACATTAACGTTTAATCTCAAGACGCAAGATTATCTAAATACTAAATCATTTTTTTACATCGACATCATTGCAAGGCGCATTAAATCTAATTACTTAATCATTTACACATCAATAATAAATGACGCAGGAGTAAATAACTTTAAACGATCATGCGTAAACATAATAAATGGCGCAAGAGTATTCTCAACCTTATTTTCATGGCACAAGGATGTTTAACTACTCAACTAGTCATACCTCAATATTAAATTCATGGCGCAAGTAAACTAATAAACTAATCATTCATCAATCATTAAATAATCATTGCGCAAGAGTAACTATCGATTTATTTCATGGCGCAACAAAAGTTATCTATTCAATCAATCATACATCAATTTAATGGACGCGAGAGTAAATTATTACACATCTCATCATACATCAACATTATTCATGGAACATGATGGTATAATTCTTAAGTGGTCACACCTCAACATTAATCAAGATGCGCAAGTAAATTTAATTACTTAAATGATCATGCTTCGACATTATTTCAAGCACCAAGAGAAATCTATAGTTTTGTTCCTTGAATTTATTTAGAAGGACCTAAGCCCCCCTTTTTAAATGTTAGGTGAGACATAATAAAATTATTGGGCCTATATATCAGATATCAACATTTAATAAAACATTAATTAAACATCCAATAAAACAAAGACATATAATAAAATTATATATCAGATATCAACAACACCCATTTAACAAAAACTAAATAGATGGCATAAAAACTCAGAGTATGTCGGCTAAACAAATGGAGGCTTTCCCATCACACACATGGTGCTTTAATTGCAAAAATCGTTGAGTAAAAAGAAACAAAGGAAAGAAATTGCTAGCAATCTTTTGGCAGATCGCTAAGCATTAAAAGCGCCGAGTATAAAAACGTTGAGAAATAATTTATAAAATCTGAGTATAAGAATATGAGCATAAACTTATAAAGTCAGAGTATAAAAACTAAGCGTAAATTATAGATTCTGAGTATAATAATCTGAGCATCAAATATGAGCATAAGTTATAAAATATGAGAAAACAATATGAGTGTAAATTATAAGGCCTGAGTATAAAAACTGAGCATAAAATCTATAAAGTTTGAGTGTAAAAACATTGGGTAAAAAGGTAAATGCGTTGAGCAATAGGAGAATAATTCATTGTGTAATAAAAGTTAAGAATAGTTGGGCATTTGTAGAGAATCCTTGGGTAAAATAAAAAGGTAAAAATATGTGGGGTTGCTCCGGTAAATTCGCTAAGTTCTTAAAGTTGGACGCAAAGAATTAAAAATGGAAAAACGTCGAGTCTTTAAGGGAATACGCAGTTCACAAAACGGGTAGTGAACTGGATGGAACATATCTTTCTATGCTTCTGCAGAAGGATATGATGGATGGAGAACCTTTCCCAAATGAATCGACGAAGCAATGATATCCAGTCCAGGTGAAATTCAAAGATTGTGGAACTAGAGATGATTTGTTCACGATGATAGATTGATTTAGACTTACAATAAACTTTGGAAGAGATAAAAAAAAAAGGTGACTACCGCCCACGTGGGTGATTCCCAAATTATGGGCTTCTTTCAATCATGCATGGTTTGTTGCTTTCTCGGGATCTCCCATGCATGATTGGGAGATGGATTCTCCTTGGAACATCTTGCTCCTATTGATATGTTTGTTCCTTAGTCAATGTGTAGAGATGGCCCTTGGTCCATGATATTTAGATGTATGCCACCATAACCATATATATAGCATTTTTCACTTCATCTGATTGGATATAGGGTCTTTAGTAAGGAATTTCATTGAGATCTTAGTGGTAAACAACTGAGTAATAGGTGGAAATTTCGCTGAATATATAGTACCCATAAAATTTCACAACAAGAGCATGCCATCACAGAGAACTAAATGAAGTCGTAGGGGTTGATATTACTCCCAAAAAACTCACAGGGAAAGTATGCCATCACAGAGACTTAAAAAAAATGTTGGGCGAAAATGAAATCGCAGAGGTTAATGAGAGATCCCATATGGAAAGTTTACAGAACCATTAAAACATAGAGGTGCGTCGAGAGACAAATCGTTGAGGAAAAACAAAATCGCAGAGGTTAATGGATAAACAATGCATAGATAAATAACTGAAAACGTGGAGGTTTATCCTCCAAAAATCCCAGAGATAAATAGCTGGAAACACAGAGGTTTATCATCCAAAAATCCCAGAGATAAAAAGGTGGAAACATAGAGGTTTATCATCCATCAAATACAAAGATAAATAGATGAAAATGCAAAGGTTTATCCTCCAAAAATCATAGATATAAATAGCTGGAAACGTATAGGTTTATCGTCCAAAAATCGCAGAGATAAATAGTTGGAAACACATAGGTTTATCATCCATCAAAACACAAAGGATGCATTTGTAAAGGGAGCGTAGGGGAGAATACAATGAGTCAAAGTTGAGAAAAAGAAATCACATAGAGACGAAAGAAGATCTCACCGAGGTTTAATAAATAAATAAAACCACAAGCATAACAAGAATCATAAGAATAACAAGATCTCTCTCAGTGATCTATACATCAATTTTAACCACAGTTCTTGGTGAATTCTAAAAACTCAATGCAAGTTAAAATTTTTGCAATTATAAACCTCAAGAGAGTACTGTAACCGAAGACGAGAAGTAGAATATGTTCTCCCGCGCTTGCGCTCCATCCATCTCTGAGCTTTCTAACCATGAAGACTTAACCGATACCTCCCAACAAATGCTAGGGGCACTCTTCTTCCCCCTTATCCCTCTGAGCTGCGGAGGGGCCACGCACAAACACAACCAGAATACTCTAGCTCCCAGCTTGCCTCACAAGGTAGAGACACCTCTCTCTCTCTCTCTCTCTGGGTATCCAAACTCTCACAAGTAAAACTAGTCATATTTTTTGTAGCATAACCTTACTCATAACCAGTCTCATCCCTTCCTCCTCTCAATCATTTTTTTATAGAATTTTTCTTCGTGACAACTTGCCATTTTCACATTTAATTCATTTTTTTTAATAATTTAATTAGGAATTATTTCCCCCATACACTTGTGTTACACATGATTTTGGTCACTCTGGTGATGTCTCTACAAGTGATGTATTCAGGCTCCCACAAGGACTTTTTGCCTGAGAAAATTGACTGTTGTCTTCTTCCAAAAAACACATTTTTAATATGAGTTCTCATGATGCTTATATTACGGGGTGCGAAAATCCTTCATTCTCACAAGAAACCCAAACTTAGGGTGCGAACTGTTTGCAGTCTTCTCTATAGGCAGGGTGCGAACCTGTTTCAAAGATTGGAAAAGAGAAAAGGTCACGAAGGTTCTAGAAGGGAATCTTCTAGAAAATGAGTTGGCATTCGCATAGTTGGAATCCTACTGACTTCTCATATTTAGTGGGATCATCCTCATCCATTTAACCATCTTTCCTTCTCCTATATATTGAAAAGTTTCTCATGGAAAAGGTTAAGCAAGATTGAATGAAGAATTGGTGAAAGAATTGTGTGGAGAAATATGCTTGGATAGAATCTTGAAGACTCTATTTGGTCTATCAAGTTGTACTGGATATTCTTCATGCAAACGTAGAAAAAGTGTGTGTGTTGGAACCAAGGGTCACTGAAAGAAATCTTGTGATATCAAGGCGATATGGTTGTATCTTCTACTTTCATTTAATATAATACAGTGACATGTCCCTTTCCCATAAAAATCACTCTTATTTTATTGCATAACTCCTTGATCATATGCATAGGTTCACATTGAATGTACTTTTCCATCTTCACTTTGGTTGGTTTGTGTTGTCTTGGAACTGATTTAACAAGAGCACCGGAGTGAAGAAGGAACAACAAAGACCTAAGGAAGCGATACAAAGGTATGTCACTCATTCCTCCTTATTAGTAGATTCAATGACTGCAACTTAGAGAAAGAGTCATGTCATGTCCTGTTTTGTTCTAGATCCAGGTGGATCTAGGGAGATCTGTTAGTGTCCGCACCTACCAAATTATCCGATAACAAAATTGGTGACTCCACTGGGGATACAACCTATTTTGGTTGTTTTTACCTGGCCATTTGCTCTTGACCTACCCTTTTTCATTCCCAATCAATCTTTGAGTCTTGAGGAGATCCTCATAGACTCCCTGGATCCAGAATTTCCCTCAAAAGTTCTGTCATTTTTCCAAAATTTTCTTGATTACAGACCTTCTCGCACTGCACCTCTCTGTAGTATGCAAGAATCACTGAAGTTTTCACCCTAGTGTTCATTTCAGTGTGAACTTCTCGCAACCTGCCTGTGTCTAGCCTGCGAGAATCCTTAATTCTTGCATTGTACCCCATTGTCATACTGTGAACTCACTTGTAAAAATTTTGGATTAAATCTTTTGTGTCTTCAGATGCCCAGATTGGTTGGTGTGTCTAGAAAGAACTTCTCTGGCCAGTGATTGAATTTTTCTTCACTTCAAATCTCACGAATGATTAGTTTTTGGAAATCAAAATCTCTTCTTGATCATTTTTTCTCAATTTTTACCTCTTGACATTTTCTTGACAAGGGTATAATATCCGATTCTCAAATCCGAGTGCTTGTTTGGTCGGGAGCCTTTGATTGGATTAAAAGTTGATATTAATTGTCCTTCTCAATTTCTTATTGCTTGGAAAATTGTTACCCATGTGCTTTTGAAGAGACTGGTCTTGTCAGTTTGTTATTTTTTTCTTCATTGAAAGATCGATTTGGGTGTTTGTTGTGTATTTCTTTTTCATTGGTTGATTACTTTTTCTTAGTTCCATCCCTGTTGCTTGGTTTCTAATAAAAAATTAAAGACATGTTCTTTTTTAAAAGCACCCTTGTATTCAAAAAATATGGGCATTCAAGTATTGAAAGAGAACGAATAGGGAATTTGCATTGTTCATGATTGTTTGATATTACATTTTAGAGAAGATCATACATCGTAGTTCACATTGTTCCAAAAAACTCCTCTTTCCCTCTTGTAAATAGGATTCATCGAACAAAATTTGTATCATTCATCCTTATTTACGCATTGTTGGGTCAGAGTCTCACACAACATTGGTTTCATTTCCGTCTCCTTTTTGCATAACAACAGCCTTTAATAATATTGCGCAACTTTAAAATTCAACTAGTAACTTTTTCTAGGGATCTTTTACACCAACATTAGCCAGGCTAGAGCTTTGGAATAGGTAGTGAGACACACTCCCCAAAAAACAAAACACACAATAGTATCTTGTGATAAGGAGTGTCAAATTCCATTTGCAACATTTTTTCCTGGGAAGCCCTTCTCACACAAGGGTCAAACCTGAGGTCGTGTTGAGATTGACAGAGTTACTCACCCTTCTTTGTTGATATCGACATAGAGATTGCACGTATTACGGGGGTCACTTGAAGGTATATCCACAATGATGAGTGGAAGCCTCTCAAGCTGATTTCGAGATAGATACCATACCCTTGTGTGTGGATCAAACTATTGACTGTTCCCCCAGGCATCATTGTTGTTGGTGGTAACCTCAGTAGCCTATCTTCTTAGGGTCTTACACAAGGTGACTGTGAAGGGGTAAGTCTTCACGGTACTTGGAATTGACATTGGCCAGACTCACTCGGGCTCCTTGGAGGGTATACCCACGATTGTGTGTGTAAGCTTGCACCAGGGTGTAAGTCCGTTAAGCAGGTCGTCAACGTAACTTTTCCACCCTGGCCCAACCSCTTCTTGTCTTGTCGTCGCGACATTGGATTTCATCACCAACTAGTGACTTCATAATTAGGTCTTTTTTGCTTGGTTTTTCTTCCTAGATTTGACTAGCACGTGTTGTTTGTTTAACCAAGTTGGCCATAGAATTTCTTTAGTAAGATTCTAACTCAATCACAATTGACCCTCCATGCCGTTCATGTAGAATGCAAGGCCTACCCCTGGAAGATATACAAGGTTCTCAACCCTTTCCTACCAACTCACCGAAGGGATCTCCTCAACAGAGTGAATTCCAAGACGTTGCCACTCCACAAGTGGAAAGAACTAACTCTTTATAATGGTTCCTAATTACCAATTCTCGAGAGGAATTCCGACTTCCTCCCAACTCCGAGAGACGTATTGTTCGAGTGAATTCTTCTGAAGATATAGTTGTTCAGTCTTCTGGATTACCAACTGGACCTTTTACAGGCCCTGAGGGTCAAGATCCTTTTTGGACTACTAGCATTTTTAGATGGGATATCTTTGGCTCAGGATCAGGCGTTGATATCACAGTCACACCTAAGCTGCCCGAAACATCTGATCCAGATGTAATACCTTTTACTACTGCCTATTATTTTCCTGGTACAGACACTTCACCAGCTAACCACATCTTGACTATCCCTCTACAAACGGTCCATTAAACAATGGTCCCAGATACTACGAGTCCTCACACCAGGATTACAACAACTAGCCAAGCCCCCATTGGCACACCGCTTTCACCCAGATTCACCCCAACACTTCCACTTGGATACCATGCGTTGAATGATTCTATTCCCTCTCCTACACTAATCTCATCTGAGACTCCTGGCGTTTATACTCCTTCTGGGCACCATATCGTTCCCGATTTCATTCTAAAACTTCCTCGACTCCCTTTCAGAGGACCTTTTCCATCCTCTATCGGAGGCACCGACCCTAGTGGCACCATCCCGTCTTTCACACCTAATTACCAGATTCCTGTAGGTGGACAATTTCACCAAGGAGGCCAAATCCAATCCCCTTTTGTAGGACAAATCCCAATTGGGATGCAACCCCCGATTGGAGGGCAACCCCCACCGACCCCGCCCTATGGAAAAAACATACCTCCATCCTTGGCCAAGTATTGGAATTATCTTATTCAAAATAATCCTCACTCGACTGGGGGGCAACAACCTCAAGCTAGCTCCTTCATAACCCCTAGTACAGGCCAACCATATCCAGGCACGTCCAATCTTATCCGGGGTTCGAACGCTCAACCCCACACCCCTGTTCAAGGGTACAACCCTATGAATTACCTGCCTTCACACCAACAACCGAATTTTCCCAGGTCTTCGCATTGTATGCAAACCACTTATGGTCTCATTGGTCTACCGACAAGACTCCCTCCCCAAAGTCACCAGTACCCACATGTGAATAGACAGTTACCCTTATTAGCCACCCTAGACCTCCTGATCTATTGAGGATTTTAAATGATCCGATCCGTCACTCTCCTTAATGGCCCACCATACCGGCCAAACTACCATCTGACATCCCTAAATTCAATGGTAAACCGGGAGAGGACCCGGACAATCATGTAATGACTTTTCACCTTTGGTGCTCATCCAACTCCTCAATGGATGACTCTATTCGTTTACGCCTTTTTCAGCGAACCCTCACAGGTTCTGTCGCGAAGTGGTATATAGAATTACCACGAGGCTTCTTCATCGACTTCAACACCCTCTCTATGGCTTTCCTCACCCACTACTAGTTACCGATCCACTACGAAACGGGAACCAAAATTTTGAGTTCTTTCAAACAAACCAAATCCACTCATATCTCTGATCACATTCTTGAGTGGCGATGGAGACGATGTCTCATCAAACTCGAACTTCCCAATCAGTTGTTGGCAGAGTGGTTCACGAAATAATTCATGAACGACATCGCTCATGACATCGCCATGGGTGGAGTTGTCACGGAAGAACAAGAAATTAGTCATGCTCAATACCTCGACCTTGTTTACTCCCAAATGGGTACTCTTTACGACTTACTCCCTGAAGCACCTCGTCCTTCTACTTCTGCTACTTCAACTACTCCTACTACTTCTCATGCAGCTAACAGAGTGATTGGCACTTTCCATGCCCAACCTCATTCCGTCCAAACCTCTAGCAATAACCCCAAATCCATTTCTTCTAATGTTCAAAACGCTCCGTCTCCTACCCCTCCCACCGACAAGACTTCTGAGGTAAACTCTGTTCAATCTACACCGACTGGAAAAAATAAATCCAAAAAAGGAAAGGGTAAAAAAAAGGAGGATAAAAATAATCCGCAAACTGAGAAAGACAAAACACCACCTGTTGATGATAGGGATAAGCGCAAACCCTGATACCCTTGTCTTATCTATGGTGATGATCACTACACTAAGGATTTTCCACGACAAGCCGAGGTTACTAAGTTCTTTCAAGGGACCCCGAAACCTCCCACTCCGGTCGTGTTGTCACAACCCTTCCCTTCTCAACAATAGGCCCAATTGGTTATTCATGACCAACCTTCTCCCTCCAATACATCCTATGTCTTAATGTGTACAGGTGATTCAAAGAAGAATGACATCACACTTACCACTTGAGCCAAAGATTATTCTTCCTCCAAAGAGAAGGTTGATGCAATAGCTCCTTCGTTGGTCCAACCATCTCCCATGACTCCACCTACCAACGGTCCTCTTCATCTCAAACGACCGAGCCTAGATACAGTCCTTCTCCCTCCTCCAAAGGGTGTTGTTCGAAAATCAACTTTCAATCCTCATGCACGTGCTGCCCAGAACTACAGTATTGTCAAAGATCTGGCCCAAGCACCGTCCGTGATGTCAGCGCTCGAAGTCCTTCAGAGTTGTCTTATACAACAAAAGGCATTGTTGAAAGATATTGGTGGAATCGACCCTACGGATACAAATTTAATAATTTTTGACTTGGAAGATCACATTCCAAGGTTACCCCCTCAACTCGCATTCCAAATACAAGTTATTGTCTCCGACAAAAACATTTGTAGAACAGTTATTGATGAGGGTGCCTCGATGTGTGTCATGTCTATTACCTGCTGGAAATCCATTGGCTCTCCTCCTTTGACTGAATCCCACAACACGCTCAAAGCCTTCAATGGCTCTGGTTTTAAGACTTACAGTGTCCTCCCTTCATTGCCTATTACATTAGAAGGAAAAACAGTCAACGTTGAAGTGGAGGTCTTTGACGCTCCTCTCGATTACAACCTTCTACTTGGTCATAGCTAGATCGATTCCATGCGTGCAGTTGTGTCCACTCTTTTCTGTGTCATGCGTTTCCCACATCAAGGAAAAGTAGTTACCGTAGACCAATTGGCCTTCTTTCACTTTGATGCATGTACCAACAACGTACCTTTCATTGCAAAACCCCCCCTGGATATGAGAACGTCGGTGTGGGTCTTCTTAAAGATTCCTCTTTGATGGGTACTTTCCCCATTCCACCACCCGATGTTCCACATTCATTTTTTGCCTTGATCAACATGATCTCCACCTCTATTCACGGAACCCCTGTGCCTTACGACCCATGGATGGTACCTGACCTCGATGATCATCTTCGTTATGGCAACGAAATGCCTTTGAGTTCGGTCGAATCTTCTTATCAAGCCATTCAATCGGCAACCCCTTTTACCCCCTCTATTGGTGCTTTATCTCCAGATCCATTCCACATCATTTTTCCTATAGACGAGATGATTATGTCTGTTATGTCCATGGAAGATACCCCTTGGGATGATGGACATCATCATTCCATCCTCTTCCTGGAACAATGCACCATCGAGGGTTACCAATGACTCTTGACCCCGTCGACCATTGTCATCATTTCTACCGTTCCTGAGTCTACACACGATATGTTCTACGAAGGGAACTTAAGTAATATCTCACCCACCATCCCCCTCAACATATCCATAAAACCTGGAGTTGTCGAAAATGTGCATATCGGAGCTTCATGTTCCCATGACAAAACTGTCACCTACAAGTCTCTTTTCCAAGAATTTCGTGACGTCTTCGCATGGAGCTATGAAGAAATGCCAGGGATTGACCTCGGCATTGTGGTACATGAGATTAAGACATACCCGGGCGCTAAACCCATCTGGAAATGACTTCATCCTGTCCACCCACGTAAAGCAGCCACTATCAAGCTTGAAGTTGAGAAACTTCTCAAACTGGCTTTATTTACCCTGTGGTTCTAACTGACTGGGTTTCTAATCTTGTTCCGATTGACAAGAAACAAGGCACAATCCACGTGTGCGTTGATTATAGGGACATTAACAAAGCTTGTCTTAAAGACAACTTTCTTACCCCCTTCGTTGACCAAATCGTCGATGATTGTGCCAGAAGTGAAATATTCTCTCTGATGGATGGTTTCTCCAGATATAATCAAATCAATATTGTACCCATGGACCAACACAAGACCGCTTTTATTTTTCCTTGGGGCACTTTCGCCTACAGGGAACTGCCATTCGGTTTAAAGAATGTCGGTGAAACTTTTCAACGTGATATATCTTACACCTTTCATGATATAAATCACATCGTGCAGCCATATCTCGATGACTTACCTGCTCATTCCATGCACTGTGTAGATCATCCAATACACCTCCACACCATTTTACTTTGATGTCGGTTTTACCATATACGCTTGAATCCCCACAAATGTGTTTTTTGTGTAGAATCCAATTGACTTCTGGGCTTTATTGTTTCACATCAAGGGATCCAGGTGGATCCTTTGAAGAAACGAGCAAGGTATTTTTGGCCTTTTTTATTCAACGATTGTATAATTGTTGTCCAAAAATGCCACTCTTGCCAAACCTACAACAATAAAATACGATCAAACCCTGCTCCTCTACACCCTGTGGTCTTCGTTGGTCCTTTTGCGAAATGGGGTATCGATTTCATGACATGTCACCCTCACTCAGTTGGGGGGCATGGATACATTATTGTAGCCGTATATTATTTTACGAAATAGGTTGAGGTGATGCCAACATTCGACAATACTGGAAGGACTACGACATTATTCATATTCAATCACATCATTGCTCGGTTTGGTGTTCCTCAAGCTATTGTTACTGACCACGGTAGCCACTTTAGAAACTTCATGATGTCCGAAATCACTGAAAATTTGGGTCTTCGCCATGAAAACTCAACACCCTATTACCCACAAGCCAATGGCCAAGTTGAAGCAATAAACAAAATCATCATTACCATGCTTCGACGAATGATAGGGAATCACAAAATGAGTTGGCACACGATGTTGTTTTCAGCATTGTGGGCTTACTGGACATCCATTAAGTCTGCTACCGGGTTTACACCATTCCAGTTAGTCTATGGTCTAGAAGCCATCTTGCCGATTGAATGTGAGATACCCTCCCTAAAACTAGCCGTCGAACTTCTCCCAAACACTTCTGACGAAGAAGAACATTTGTTGTATCTCATGCAATTAGATGAAACATGTCGCAACACTACCCTAGTTATAGAAGCCCAGAAGAAATGCATCAAAGCCCAATACGACAAACATGTCAAGCCTCGCATTTTCTTCGAAGGTGATCTAGTTCTCCTTTACGAACAAGATCGGGATATGCTAGGAGCCGGAAAATTTGAAGCTATGTGGCAAGGCCCTTATATCGCCAGGCGAGTTTTGGAGAAAGGAGCTTACGAGTTGGTGAACTACGATGGTATCCCTTTGAGTGAACCCATAAATGGATTGTACTTAAAGAAGTATTATACTTAAGATCACTTGTGCATGAGTGCTTGTATTTTATTGTATCATACTTTTTGTTATTTAGTATTCTTTTTCGTTATTTGGTCTCTCCCCTCGACCACTTATCTTGCGTTGTGCTTGGTTTTCATATGTTAGATTATTCGCCACCCCACATTGGCTTCGTCGATAGCGCTAGCCGTAGTACTCAGAACCTCGCTTTTGTTGCATGGGCAATTTACGCCCCTACAAATGAACTTATCATCCTACGAGGTGTGTGCCTCGGCCATGTGACCAATAATATTGCATAATATAGCATCGTCATCGAATTGTTGATTGATGCTATTTCGCTTGATATCCGCCACCTGGTTATACGACTCGATTTGCAGCTAGTAGTACTACAATTAAGTAATGTCTATTCTATTCGAATTCCTACTTTATTACGGGTATATTTACGAATTCGCCTCTTGGAACATTATTTTGATTATATCGAATATCAACACATTCCTAGATGTCTAAATACATTGAATGATGCATTAGCTAACTATGTGTTAGACAGACATTTGGGACATTTATAAACCAATCACACATTACATGTATAACACAACACAAAATAAGACGGTAGAAGTCGTATATATGTATATAACGATCAAAAGTTTTTACAATTTTTTTTTGTCCAAGGATCAAAATCTCAAAATACGAAGCCCATAGCTTCTACAAAATAGCATCACGGATGACGCTCACGATAACACACAACTTCTTGGGCTACCATATGGAGCAGTTGACTGAGAGACTCAGACACGCCCACAGTATGGCACTGGTAACATCTTGGGATCTCCCCAATAGAAATATCCGGTACATCCGTGGTCAACCCCTCTAAGTTCTATTCCACTGCCTCGTAGTCTTCAGCATCCCATCTCGCCACTGGAGCTACTTCTCCTTGACTTTGAATGTGAGACATTCCTGGAGGTCGATACGGCCCCACATCTGTGTCATCAAAAATATTTTTTTTGATTAGTTCTTGGATAAACATAAAAACATTTCATATGATAAAAATTGCAAAAAAATTTAAAAAGAACAAAATGTGTACTTCTTACCTAAGTCACCCCACTGAGCATCCTCAGGCAGGGCCAAATTCGAATACCCTCGGGAATCCAAACCAACATATGCGTAGTCGTTGATCATTAGCATCTGGGGCCTCAACCAGTCAAAAAATGAATCATTATACTTGATTATAGGCCCTTCTACGTGTCGAGCCATGAGGTTACACCACCTTAACATCCTCGGATCCTATGGGGCCGGTAAACCCCAATCAACTTGTAGTCATAGCAGTGGGATCCTCTCGAGGAAGAATGACACCAAAAGTGACCTGTACCCAAACTGCTTCAAGTCACCCTTTCTGCACTTCGTCAATTGTCTCTTCATACTGCGGAGAACTGCATCCGACCAGTTGAAAACCCAAGGCTCTGTGCACTCTATGGTGTATTGGAAATAGCTCTAGAGAGCCATGTGCAAAGCCGCGCTCCTAGCCATGCGTGCAATAGTAAAAAATATGGTCCATAGGGTCAGATCTTGGACCCCCCAAATGGCAACCTTACCCTTGCTTCTCTCTGCCTCAGGAACACAATATTGGCGAAAATACTCGCTCATAGGGAGTCCGTCGCCTCTACCTCTGGTCAAAGTAGCATGGTATCCATGCCGTAACAACCCCGTTAGAAAATAGATATCCTCGATATCTAGTGTCAGCGTATGGACTCCCATGTGAAATAACTATTGATCCACATACCACATGTGGACCAGGTATTCCAACAACCTGAGTTGGGCTCTCATGCCCAGAATCCTGAAAAATTTCAAGAGCCCAAAGTCCTGGAGGGCAGCGACTGTACCTGAGTCATTCCCGGTAATGGCATCATCCTCCTCATGTTCTCTTTCTCTCCATTCCAACATCGTGATGGTCAAACACCTGCAAAAGAGCCATGAGAGGGGAGTTAACAACTTGTTTTAAACTCTTGCATAATTGAGCAAAACCTCACTTTAAAATCCATTTTTCGGCCCCCACAGGTGGACCTTTTGCACAGTGCAAGATTCTCATAGGTGCCCTGAAGGCCACCTGTGAGAATATTAGATTCTCGTAGGTCTCGCATGGCCCACCTGCGAGAATGCTTGGGCGCATGTTCCGACCCTAAAATGGACTCAAAACCCAAAAAATTGCCAATAAAAACCTAAAATAAACCATGGAAAAGTTAGAGAATCAAGATATTACCTCGTTGGCTGAAACCGTTCGCCGAATGATCACTTGTGCCTCCTGCAATCGAGCAAATAAATTTGGGGGAAAATGAGGTATGTTGGACAAGTTTTTGGGCAAAGTAACAATGAAATGGTAAGAAGTCATTTTTACCCATATTTATTCACTTTTTACTATTTTTTATATTATTTTTATTGTTTTTTTTATAAAACCTAATACCCTAATAGTCTTGTGAGTGTGGTTTTCGCAGATATAGCAATTTTGAAGTCCGAACGAGGGGGTGCGGGTGTTTTTTCTTTTTGTCGCATGTACGACTACTTTTTTAGGGTTTTTTTAGAAAAACCTCGAGCTCAGTCTTCGTTCGTTCTCACGCTCGAAAATACATGAGAACGTAACCGAGTATATTTTTTCTCATCTTTTCGTACTCGTCATGGTAACACGAAAACGACGAACGTAAAGGAGTATCCTTTAAGCTCTTTTCACGCTCCATAAAAATGAAAAGATTGTCGAGCAATCTTGTTCTTTTAATGCTCGTTAAAGTATTTGAAGAAAATGTTCGACGGACGATAGTTTATCACTTTTTCGGTCTCGTTGAACTCTTTTACAAATAAGGAAATGGGAGAGTTCTCTTTAAGTGTTTTTTAGACTCTCAAAACATGAAAAACCCCTAAGTTTTCTATCCTTGGACTCGTTAAACAAACATCGAAAGACCCGCAATGGGACCGAACCACTCCTTCCTAGGGTTCATTAAATATACTCCGAGGGACTCATCCGAAGGATGAGCTTACATCAACAAGCATATGTTATCCTCCTCAAGCTTGTGTAAAAATAAAGAGGTACTCGCCAGAAATGGTGGGGGAAATTTTGGGAAAGGGATGTGTTTTCGTATTCATATTAGTGGTAGTAAGCGTTTCTCTTGAACATGACACCCCGTATTTGTCATTTGAATCCAGGTTGGGAAATCCATTTGTCTCTCGTTCGACTTGTTACAAGGTCACATCTTGGGTCATCTTTGAGTCAGTGCTACCAAGTCCTTGGTCGTGTCGTTCATATGTTCAAGAGAAGTTCACACGAGCCCTCTATTGAGTCGGCCATCTGTAGTTGTCCATTCTTACTATGTCGGCCTTCCCTGTGTCTGTTTCAACCCGTATTCATACTTTGTTTTACCCTCAAAATATGTTACTTATTTGGTGTCATTGATGGGGGATACATCAAGGCCCTCCTGTGACGAGTCTTGTTCCATCGACTTGAACTCATTATTCGGAAATGAGACTTAGAAATCATTTATTACCTCGGAACCTGCATGCCTTAATGGCAAGTCTCTTCGCTTTTGACAGGGGTTTCACATCATTGATCTCTGATCGAGAGATTCCGCCAAGTGCTCGACTTCATCTCATTCATTTTCATTCGTTCGTATTGTACTTCGATACATTGGGAGTCATTGACATCGATGGTGATTTACCTCACACTTGTTAATGGTTTTCATCAATGACCGGTAATCAAGTGGTTTCTACCATGTTCGACTTCAACACATGTAATCGCATGGCTAGATTCATACTTTCAGGTGACGGGATTGAGACCCTGGGTCTCATCTTTTTGATCCAGGCTACGATGGAGTATGTATGATTTTTATCATCACATAGATCCACTTTGTATGTCACGTGGCTATGTCATTATTCAAGTCCTCTCACATAGATCCAGAGTGTATTCCTGGTGGCTATGTAGCATTTTAACGACATGGATCCACAGTGTATGATTGGTGGCCATGACTTACATTTATGATTCCATTCATTTGTGATCTGAGCATGGGAATGCCTACCTCAGAACTGGTATTATATTCTGCAGATGCTTGGTTGTTTACAGGTTTTTGATTAGGTGCGCTTCTTGTTTCTGACACACACACACATTTTACAAAGTATTTCAGCTGTCACAAGTTTCGGCCTCATACTTTGTGGGGCATTCTATTACACATGATTTTGGTCACTCTGGTGATGTCTCTACAAGTGATGTATTCATGATCCCACAATGACTTTTTACCTGAGAAAAGTGGTTGTCTTCTTCCAAAAAGCACATTTTTAAGATGAGTTCGCAGGCTGCCTATATTACAGGGTACGAAAATCCTTCATTCTCGCAGGAAACCCAAACTTAGGGTGCAAACTATTCACAGTCTTCTCTATAGGTAGGGTGCAAACCTGTTTCAAAGCTTGGAAAAGAGAAAAGGTCACAAAGGTTCTAGAAGGGAATCTTCTAAAAAATGAGTTGGCATTCGCATGGTTCGCATCCTACTGACTTCTCAGATTTAGTGGGATCATCCTCATCCATTTAACCATATCTCCTTCTCCTATATATTGAAATGGTTTCTCATGGAAAAGGTTAAGCAAGATTGAATGAAGAATTGGTGAAAGAATTGTGTGGAGAAGTCTGCTTGGATAGAAGCTTGAAGGCTCTATTTGGTCTATCAAGTTGTACTAGATCTTCTTCATGCAAACATAGAGCAAGTGTGTGTGTTGGATCCAAGGGTCATCGGAAGGAAGCTTGTGACACCAAGGCGATATGGTTGTATCTTCTACTTTCATTTAATATAATACAACGACATGTCCCTTTCCCATAAAAATCGTTCTTATTTTATTGCATAACTCCTTGATCATATGCATAGGTTGACATTGAATGTATTTTTCCATCTTCACTTTGGTTGGTTTGTGTTGTCTTGGACCTGATTTCATAAGAGCACCGAAGCGAAGTAGGAACAACAGAGACCTAAGGAAGTGATATAAAGGTATGTCACTCATTCCTCCTTAGTAGTTGATTCAATGACGACAACTTAGAGAAAGAGTCATGTCCTATCCTATTTTGTTCTAGATCCAGACGGATCTAGGGAGATTTGTTAGTGTCCGCACCTACCGATTTATCCGATAACAACTTGTAACCTATTCCCTTAGTTGCACTAATAAATCACCCATTTAATTTAATTAAATGTCAATTTTCCTCACCCATCCTAAAAGCGCTCCTAAAATCACTCATAGTTGTCTCTTTATTCCCTTTATTTCCCCTTTAATGACTGACGCCTTTCTAAAACTGAGTTGTGTTTAAATTAGGAAAGTTCTTTAGTTAGACTAGACTCTAGATGCCTTTCTATGCTTACACATCTTTATGCTTTATTCCTTTCTCAATTTAAATTCTAATTTAGTATTTACTTACACAAGTGTATTAATCACTCCTTAATATTTATTTTTATTTTCATTGATTCTTAATTTGATTTATTTCATCCCCTCATCATTTGATTTAAAATTTTAGTTTTTAGTCTTCTCACTCACTTAGATTAGGCTTAGTTAAATCTTTGTTTGCAAATGCCTAGACCCTTAGGGATTATGCTGAACAAATTCATTCTTTAGTTAATTAATTAATCAATTAATTATGCAACGGGTGCTCAAGATTTTACCAAGTTTAACATTCACTCAAAGTTTTCTAGGTCACCTAGATTATTTGAATCATTTTTTTTTAAAATTCCGCAATGTGCCCTTCAGGACGCACTCAGTGCTCCAAGGGTTCCACTCGCCTTTGATTCAAATTTTAATTACGCGACATGCCCTTCAAGACGCACTACGTTCTCCAAAGGTGCCACTCACCTTTGAATTGTTTTGTAGTTGTCCTACCCTTGGAGTCAATAATTCATTTAGGCGACCTTGTGACAAATTAAGGGCCTCTAAGAAATAAGGACCCTGCCTTATTGCACGCCCCTTAGAATCTTCATGAGTGACTGCCTTAGTCTTCCCTCACTACATCGTGGATCTCTCTAACTAGGTAATTGTTAACCTACAATCCGATCCACGATGAGAGTGATAATAGGTTGCGACAGGGATGTTTCCATACCTCTCCCTCAATATCTAGTTGTTGTGCATGGCCCCTTTACTCCTTATGTGAGTCTGATTAGCAAGCAATCGTCAGCCTGCATCCATCAATGAAATAGTGCCAATGATCCATACACAACACCATAATATACCTGATCATATGTCACATATGCATAAATAAAAATAGGCAAACCAATACAATCCACTCCTTGACTCGATCCCGAGTCCAAGGAGGTCCATTGATGCCAGTGGCATCCTCAATCTATCAAGTGTCTTGCACACTCAGGGGAAACTCATCAATAACATCTTTCAATACATAGATATCAAATAACATAACATCATAATCCATCAACATCATCATAATAATCCATAAGCGAACAAACAACCATATACTAAAACCAGATCACTTGCACGCAAGTGTCCTCAAATAACAAGTCAATAGCATGTGCTCACAAGAGCAGGATGCTACATGGACTTTGTTGCAAATTCTTCTGGATCTCAGATAGGCTCTACAGTAATACTATATTCAACTTATCTTACTCAGCCTAACCTTCCATGCCTTTCATTGTCTACTTTCAGACTCCTTACTGTGGCTACCAAATCTAGAGGGGTTTCTCTAGCCCTCTTTCGATCATATTCTTCATCTCGGAAGTGTGAGGTGTCCTCCATAATATAATGCACCATTCACCTTTGTTTTCCTTTCAGTACGTCCTATGTGAGGAAACAATGAAACACTATTATCCATTACATTTAAAATAATTGGCATAAAATTATCATCTTTGTCAAACATCAGTCTACTTTGACAATCCATAACCAATATTCCACTCTTGCTTATTAGTCCTGCTCAAAAATATTTTTATTACTCAAAGTGAAATCATTCAAAATAGAGCACATACTTCTATCATATAAAATTTTCTTAAACAATCATATGGCCTTTGCCGACCCATTCAAGCCTAGAGTTTGAACTCAACTCTAATACCGCTTTGTAATACACCTGCCCCCCTAAACCCTCTTTGGCTGGTGGGATGTCAAATTTCCACTTCCATTAAGCTTTTGGCCTCGAGGTTACGCCCTCATTCGACCTCTATCCCATGTGGCCAACACGTGGAATTATTCTTTACCTTCTGTGCCATAGCATAGAACTATGTGTGTGTGACATGGCTATAACAAATCCATGGACTCACCACTCTTTTCTTCCTAGAGAATGTGTGGAAGAATGCTGCTGCACAAACTAGGGAATAAACATCCCCGATTGAATAGCTCTAACTCGCTCGACCCAACCAAATTGATGGTAAACGGTGAGTCGGGTTCCTTTTCCATCGAGAAAGTAGGTTATACGACCCACCTTTCGTTCTTGATAAAACTTCTCCGACAACTTTACTCCCGAAAGATCCAATGGTCTTCGGGCTAGGGAATCAATGGTCCCAATCTACTCGACACCTCAAACTATGCAACGAATAACTCCTTCCTTGTTCTTTGCTTACCACTTGGTTTGCATGATCTATAAGAAAATCTATAGTTGTAATCTTATCAGGATAACTTCCTGCAGATCAACGACTCCTATCCATTCGAACTTCCACCATTGGGACATAATCACTCTATAGGATCACACGACCTTCTGACTTGTTCTTCCCAACAAGAGTCACTCTAATGGATTCAGTGGTCCATAGATCCTCACATCCAACGATTAGAGATCAATCAAATCTCACCAACAGTTAGACAGGGTTTCTTCTCTGGGATGGATCATCCCAGATCCAACAGTTCAGAACTTGTCAACTTCCACACCAACAAATCCATGGTTCTCCTCATCCTCAAGATTTCGACATAGGGATTTCCTCATCGAAAAATCCACCTGATCCTTTTCCTAGACCATCCTGACTCAACTTTCTCGACAGGATTTTCGAATGAATGCATAAGGCATCTACAGGTCAATGATCCATATCTCATCGGTCCATTCCCTGATAGACCGACGACCCACATTGTCTCAAAACTCCCAATATTAGAAGTTTGTTGTGACTTTGCATTCCGAGTTTTCTTGAAGGATTCTCCTTCCGATAGACTTCTCTCGAAGCTTGTATCTCCAATGAATAGTCATGATCTACTTCTTCCACTGAATCAATGATTGTCGTTCCTATGGGTTTAAATAAGGATTTGAACGTGGTAAGGGATTATTTTTGGACGTAGCAATCCCTCAGTCTTTCCAGAAAAATGATTGCAAGGGTTTAACTCAACTCCTTTATAATTTTAAACCACTTCCCAACAAGTAAGAAACACTCTACCAAGGCACCCAAATGAGGATTTAATATCCTACAAGCTTTCCATTTCAAAGGGGAGGGAAAAACACAGGGTTATTAGCCTACTTTGGACTTCCTCATATAATTATTCATAGTTAATTCATTATTCCTTTAAGAGATCATTACAAAAATTTATTCAACTCATAATCAACATTCATTCATCATATTTAAACCATTAACTTCAACATAATACAATTTACAACCATTAATAAACATTCAATAGACATTTAAGGTAAAATACTTATCTATTCAGTAATGTTTTCAATCGGCCAACTAACTAAGGGGAAATTTATTTCCACCCAACCGTAGGCTATGCTACACTTTTCCTTTCTACAGAAATACATGCCCATGACAGGCCATGCTACCACTATGGGACTCTCTAAATTGACTGCCAAGTCATGGAATGGATTATGAAGGTTACTATCCTTCACTCCACTGGCAACAACAGAAGTTCCCCTCTTCCCATTGAGCTTAGGACCTACACGAGTTTATCAAGCACCTTTCTAGTTGGATTTCCTCTGCACAAGGGAGTCCCTTCTCTGGTACATAGTCCCTTGGTGACCTTCCCTTACCAATGCCAATTTCTTTCCAGCAAGTACCAAGTCATAACCCTCTTTTGATCCAGTTTAGATATCGGTCTTCTCTATTCTAGGGTGACAATTCAAGTCTTGGCCAAGATTCCTAGTTTCCTCAGGAAAAATTGCTAGCTTTTCTGGTGCTCAAATATGTATGCGAGAGCTCTATCCGCTCGAACACATTACCATATGTTTGTGAGTCAATGACTCATCTATGGCACAAATGTTCTCTGTTCCTCTGTGTGTGTGAATTATCGGTGTTGCACACCTATCTACCTGTGCATATGTTTGTGTCACGTCTCTATATCTGCGTATATATTCTATTTTTTCCCTCTTCCTCCTTATTCCTTGTCCTCCATTGGAACATTCTCTCTATTCATAGGGATCCCCAACTAGTTTCTATCAAGAGTAAACCCACAAGTCACGCTCCTGAATCGAAGGAGGAAATCCATGCGTACTTCTGGCTGATGTTGTAGCCGACCCTTCACTCTTCCAAGTACCAGTTTAGATGGTAGTTACAGTTGCTCAACTACCCGATATGAACAACATTAACGAGTTCCTTGTGGTCAAGGCAACCTAGGTTCATTGGACAAGTTATGCATTCAAGTCATGCAGGTGTAGGATGGATTGCTAGGCAATCTTCCTATTTTCTTCATTAAAACTTCCCAGTTCCACTTCACCAGTCTCACTTGTGGTATCATGGCCAATACTACAAGGCTTCCCTTTTGAGTCAATTGTCCAATGTTTTCATTAATCATAAATACAATTACAAGTTAAACATGATTAATGAAGTCTTAAACATAATTATAGTGTTGGGGAAATGGGGTGTTACATTACACTTATCAAAGTGATTACAAGTAAATATGACTTTATTGGGAGAAACATCATCGAATGAAGTTTAAATGAAAAAAATAAAAATAAAAATTTACAATGTGATATAGAGATGAATATAATTTAAAGTTATAATCTAAAACATTATTGAATTTAATATCGCCTCTACTGTTGCTCCTGCTCCGATTGTAAAATGCACCTTGTTGTTCCTCTTAATGCAAATTGCAAATATTTATAAGAGGATGCCTCATATGGGATCTAAGTGAGATCTTGAGCGTTTTCCATTTATGGATCAAAGCAACCATTTTTTATCTGGGAATGTCCATACGTGGGGATATCAGAGCCGATGCTGCCATTTTTGCTCCTGCTTACACATAGTTGGAATACATTGAAAAGAAAATGATATCTCCAAGAAAAAATGGTTTGAAAAAATCCTATAGGCCTAGATCACAACCGAATTGCTCTATTAATCATATCAATGCCAACCTATCTCAGTTGAGCCTGTTCCTGTCACAGTTGAGTCGATCATGCCCGACTTCAAATCCCAATACCATATTTTCTGTTTTGATTTAAAAATAAGAATATTTCAAATGAAGCATGCCCATCAACTAAATTTGAAATTCAAATTTCAAATGAAGCACATAGATGTGTGACGAAAACAAAACTTAGAGGACAACAACACCAGGTTGAATGGATGACAACTTACCAGTTTACGAAGTGGACAATGGAACTACCAAAAATGAAAATACCATAATTAGTATTCGAGAATTACGCCAAAATATCATGGCATGCATGTGAAATAGAACAAGTACTTGTGCATGTATCCGCCTGTACTAGGAAATCATTGACTTAGTACATGGTGGATAACGTTTTCTGGGTTTAAGTACCCTACCAAACCAAGAAAGAAACCTAAATTGAAGTAGACAACATATAAATTGCATGCCATCACTTGAGAATGATCCCCAAACAAATCATTTATGTATTGGAGCATTCATTTTCCATTAAAAGTATGTAAAGAGACCACATATATCCTATGAGTTGCTTCTTATTAATGTAGCATGAGAGTTTCAAAAATTGCGAGACCAACTAGTTGTGATTTCAATTTGAAGATGATGGAGGTTTTTTAAATTTTGGGAAGAAGCCAATTCATGAAATATCTGAAAATATTCAATATTGTTTGAGAATTTTGGTTTGTGGTGTGCTTATTAGATATGTAGTTTGCCTTGTTTATTTGGAAATCATGATTTAAAAAATTAATTAATTATATAAGATAAAATTCCTTAAATTTGATTAAGAAAACTTATTTATTACTAAAAATTTATAATAAAAATTTAGTTTTCAAAAGTTAGGTGGAAAAGTACAAGATCGAGAACACTACAGATGGAGATATTGAATCTTTAAATAGTATACAAGATATTAAAAATAAGATCCCACAAATAATTCTTTATATTAAAAAAAACACAGTTCCTTATAGTAAAAAAGATATAGGGTTATCAGTCTTCACAAGATTAAGCTTTACCATTATTACTTTTAGTATTAATCATTAATACATTACTACCCATACTTTGACAATTTTGTACTTTCAAATAATAAATATGAACGAAAATGAGATATCTTACTTTTGAACTCAATTGTAGGTCCAAAATTTGTAAAGTTGGAGCAACATCTTCAGCGAACCAATGATGTATCTTCAACTAACAAGTGATGTATTATGTATATGTTTTGTAGCTGAATTGCAAATATACAAGGGAAAACATAGAATGTAGAATGAGAGCGGTGAAAGGGATTTGTAAAGTTTGAGCAACAACTTCAACCAATCAATCAATGATGTATCTTCAACTAACAAGTGATGTATTATGTATATATTTTGTAGCTGAATTGCAAATATACAAGGGAAAACATAGAATGTAGAATGAGAGCGGTGAAACACCCTAATAATTATAGTCTATGGTGGTGGTAGAGAAAGGCGATAGAGAATGATGCCAGCCTAAATCCTCCCGGGTTGGTTTGAGACTCAAACCAACATATCCAAAGTCAACACATGGCAGTATGGCAATTCACATGTACTTAATCAACTGACATGAATTTAATGACCTAAATGAATAGATGCAAAATTAATATAATACATCTTTGTTGTATTAGAAAGAGCTTCAATAAAGTTATAATTAAAATTCAAAACTTTGATTATCTAAAGATTGGAAAAATTGCATTGTTTAGAGCTTGGTAATAAGACTTCCAACTTATTAGCAAATAAAGTGTTTTAGAAAATTAATTTAAATATTGTAAACAAATAATTATTTGGTTTTGTCTATGTATAACAGTAAGAAACATATTTGTAGTTAAGGGAAAACTAGTTGATGGTCAATGATGAATCAAACACTATGATTTCAACACTTAACAAGATGTATCAAGTGTTTTGATTTGTCACTTAAAACATAAATAAATAACCTCACTAGGCCCAATGGTTCATAACATGTGTTTCCTCCTAAAAAATCACAAGTTCAAATTTAAAGGGAGGTAGGGTATATATATCTCCATAGACTTTAACAGTGAAATCTCTAATGCAAAGAGGATCTCATATATGAATTTGGTGTCTTCCTTACCCATGAACTAAAGTTAGACTAATTTATACAAAGCTATACATCACAGATAATGAATTATACATTACACATAATAGATTAGCTAAGATATTTGCAGAAAAATAACCACGTTATTAAAAAATTCGAATAATTAATAGAGTTACATAAAAGTAGAAATTGCCTTCAATGGCATCACAACACATAGCTTAACTGAGAACATTTGTCATGTCATTTGAAAATTACATACTTATTTCTGGAAATGTCAGCTATAGGGTTGGGAGCAACACATTCCCCAACATATATCACATTGGAATCCTGGGACGAAACGGTGGATAAATTCATGGATAATGGCGTTGCCACGTGTGAACAGATAGAGTTGGTTCGGATACAAGTGTCAACTTCTTCTCTGCCACCTGTTAGAGAGCACCTGCCCACTCTTCTTTTTAAAGTTTGAGTAGCTTTCTCTCTTCAACAGTTAGCAGTGGAAGAGAGAAAACAAAACAAGCAGCGCACTGAACGGATCGCAATACAGCCGAGTCCTTCAATTCTCCACGACAACAATATGTTCTCTGCATCAGCACTGGTATGTTCTTCTGCATTGAAGTTGCTTATTGGGCAATATGTTCTCTGCATCAGCACTGATATTTTCTTCTGCGTTGAATTTAATTGTTGGGCACCAGTTCTAATTCAATAGTTTAATTTGCATTGCTTCTGTATATATAATTATACATAATCCTTAAATCGTTGGATGTGCAGAAGAATAAGAGTTACTGGCAGAGATTTTTGGCGAGAAATGCATACGTTAGGCCATATAGTTCAGCTCCTAAACGAAGTACTGCCACAGGCTCCTCCTTCAGGCAGTAAGGAACCAATCTTATCTGGTTTTTTTATGGTTATTTGGTTCTGATTCAAATATGTACAATCAATTACAAGTATAATACCAGAGGATGTTTTTGGCAGGGAATATGCGAGACTGTTGAAGCCAGAGCTTTTCCCAATATATACACTGGTTGGGATGACGGCGCTGGCTGTTTTTCTGGCCACCCATACCATGAAACAGGAACTGATGCATTCCCCGAACGTCACTGTAGACAAGAAGAAGAGGAGGGATATTCCTGAAGTAAAAGACCCACAAGCTGTTCTGAAGAATTCTGAGGATTTTGTCAACAAGAGCTTCATGAGGAGAGTGGGGCAAAGTACATCAAAGGACACGGAGCTTAAAGCCATGCGTTGAGTGGCTCTGATTTACTTTGTAACATGTCAGTGTCTGATATATATTCAGTGGTAGGGGAGTTCTACAGTAGGGTTAGGAATGCAGCTGGCATGATAGGGGAGTTCTACAGTAGGGTTAGGAATGCAGCTGGCATGCTTGTAGGCATTGAATTAAGGCTTCTGGTTACCTTGGGCTTGTTATGAAAATAAAAATAATAAAGAGATTTTATGTGCAAGTATACATATAATATGCCCTTTACAACCTATCCTAAAATTGAAATGGCTGCATTTTGTAAAATTATGGAGTACTTTTCAACCGGTTGCTTCATACCATGAAGCAACATAAATTTCCGAAGCACCTTTTCCAATTATGGGAATTCATTTCAGCGTTCGGTGTTTTACAACTTACAAAAAAGTGGTTTCATTAATATATATATATATATATAATTGGAGACTATTTTTTCCAAGATGTGGCTCATGGGGAGTATATATTTTCCCAAATCTACTTAGGATGTATTTTTCTGTTTTTACAATTTTTTTTGTGATATTTTTTTTTTTAATATTTTTTTCCAAATTTTTTTATTTTGTGATTTTATTTTATTTTTTTATATATTTTTTTCAAAATTTTTTATTTTGTTTTATTTTTTTCCAATTTTTTTTATTTTGTGATATTTTTTTCCA
>SNQJ01S0024703.1:0-20967 GCA_010110895.2 Picea sitchensis | reverse complement strand
ATATTTAGAAGGAGGTGGAATTAGTTGGTTGCAATCTCAGGGAGGAGAAGGAAATGACTAAACTTTTCTTCATTAAAATCCACATGAAATAAAGTAAGGTGGATTGTGTGTTCGATCTTGGTTCACAATCCAACTTAATATCTGCACAATTCGTTGAGAAGCTTTAGTTGGAGACTCAAGACCAACTGCATCCATACCCCTTGGGCTGTGTAAGGAAATATGTGGAATTGAAAGTGAGCAAACATAGAAAATTTAAGTTTGAAATCAATCAAAACTTTGTTGATGAAGTAATTGCAGATGCAGTTCCTCTGGACATATGTGGAGCCATCTTGGGAAGTTTGTATTTGTACATGAGGGATGTTGTTTTTAGAAGGAAATTGAACCAATATAGGTTGGTCAAGGATAGAAAATCTTATGCCATAAATGCACACCAGGATAAAGCTAATCTCTCTTTGATCGGTGCTCATCACACAAGAATAATAATGGGCAGTGAAAAGAAGTTTGTCTTGTTGTTCCTAAGAGAAGGAAAGTAGCAAGGAGAAAGAAGCAAGTTGGAGATGAAGGCATCCTTGGAAGGATGCAGTGGTGAGCAACTTCAAAAAATAAAAAAACTAATTAAATCCTATAGGGAAGTGTTTCAAGAGCCTCGTGGACTACCACCTAGGAGAGAGGTTGAACACGAGATTCAGTTCTTTCTAGAGTCACCACTGCCTAACATTGGGTTGTATAAGTAGTTCATCATCGAAGAAGATGAAGTAAAGAAGAAGTTGGAGCAGTTTTTGGAGCAAGGAGTCATCAGACCCAGTACATCACCATGTGGTTCCCCCATCATCATGGTTCCAAAGAAAGATGGAAGCTAGAGAAGAAGTGGAAGCATTACCCCCAGCAGTGAAGAAGTGCTACCTCTAGCAATGAAGAAGTGGAAGCATTACCTCTTGGGAAAAGAGACTATCATACACATAGATCATCAGCCTCTTTAGTATCTACAAAGTTAGAGAAAAATGAAGCAAGTGAGACAATACAAGTGGATAGGTTTCTTGCAACAATTTCATTTATTGATTAAGTACAAGAAAGGACTCAAGAATAGACTAGAAGACATGCTCGCTCGACCACCCCTGAAGAAGATTGCAACAATCAGAATGATAACGCAACATGATCCTTTCACTCATGAACTTCTGAGTGAGGATTGTGATGGAGATGAATATTTCAAAGGAGTCTACAAAGAACTAAAGGAGAGAATGGTCATTTTCATGGAAGGAAATGAGTACCACCTCCAATATGGGTTTTTGTACAAGTTGGAAAAACTATGCATACCTCGGGACATAAGAGTTTAGTTGATGAGTGACGCACACACTTCTAGGTTTATTGGATATTTTGGCATGACAAATTCAGTGGCGAATCTATAGAGACATGTGTATTGGCCAAATATGTAGGAGAAAGTGGCATAGTTTGTTATAGGTTGTGTTCTTTGTAGCACTAGCAAGACAAGCAACCAAAAAATTGGTTTGTACATTCCATTGCTAGTACCAAAAAGGCCTTGGGAGAGAACCTCCATGGATTTTTTTTGGAGGTTTACCTATGACTCATAGAGGCCGAGATTACTTTTTCTTTGTGGTGGACCGCTTCAACAAAATGTGTGCTCATTCCTTGTAAGAAGACAATATCTAGACAAGAAGCAGTTGAACTATTTTTTATCCATGTATCGGTACATTTTGGATTTCCAACCTATCGTATCTAATAGGACAATGTGTTCTGGGAATATTTTGGATACAACTTTTGGAAAGAATGGATACCAAGTTAAGTATTCCATTTCTTTCCATCCTCATACTGATGGACAAGTTGAGGTTGTTAATAGGATGTTGGTGCAATTGTTGATAGGTTACAATAGCAGACATCCAAATATTTGGGACGAAAAAATAGTCTACATTCAACATTATTACAATAGAGAACTTCATTCTTCCACCAATAAGTCTCCTTTCGAGATGTGTTTTGGTTATTTACCTCCTTCACCATTTGATATTGTTTATAAACAGAAAAAGGAAGAAACAGAACTAGAAGGAGAAGAATAGAAGGAAAGTGCATTCATGGACAAGATCATATATATACATCTAAGGGTTCAGGAACAGCTCAAGAAGAGCCAACAATTGTATAAATTCATGCATGATCAATACATAGAGGACCATAAGTTCCATGTTGGAGACAAAGGAGTGTGGCTCCATATCTATAAGGAACAACTACAAGGAGAAACAAAGAAAATCAATCCCCCTAGATATGGACCATTTGAGATCATTGAGTAAGTGAATGAGAATGCCTTTAGGTTGAAACTTCCACCTTACATGCAGATCAACTCAGTGATGAACGTGGAAAATTAGGGATTGTTTGAACCCTCCATCTTTGGATGAGGAGGGAAAAGAACATTAAGTTCTCTCGATTGGTGAGACTGCCCGCACCTCATGAATCTTGATAGAGTTGAAGGAAGACAGTTATCACTGACACAAAGGAGCAGAGATGACTTCATGAGAGGACAACAAAGAAATGTGTGATTTGTCTCAAGGAGACTAGGCGCAAGGAAATAAAATGGTATAGGAGGAATAGGGAGTTACCGGCAAGTTCCCTCATTTATCATGTAACAACTTTATGAGGGACAAAAACCTCCCTATGGGAGTATGATCCAAATCAAATCCTATGAGAACAATTGGCTGTCAACCTGAGGACTCTAGGATGGTCTGACATACAGGAAAATTTTAAGGCTATATGGATAGAGAAAGGAGATGAGCTTGTTGTTAGTGTGAAGGACCCCATGCCATCATGATTGATGTCCATTTTGTATGTAATAGATGTAAATTCAAGTAGAATATTGTAAAGAAATAATGAGACTTCAGACCCTTTCCACATGGGAGAAAATAAAGACAAATAAGAACAGAAGGAGTAACAAGATGAAGAGAAGTTGAAGCGTCGGGTACACCTAACCTTCCATCTAACCTCTCAATCAATGTAGTTTGATATAATATGTTTCCCCACAATGAAAAATGGGTTCTTTGGTCGTCAATGAGGGAGAGAGGATGCTTAGATGTTACTAAGGAGCATAAATACAAACTAAAGATCCTGTAACTTTCCCATTACTGAATAAATAAGATCTTGGTGAACCCAAAAGAATGTTGGTTTTTCTCGTTTGGGTTTCGAGGGTAAAGATGTAGGTTCTATATTAGCGATGACTGTTGTGGTTGTATTTGTTCATGAATGTTAAAATTTGTGCACTATAACTTAATGGTTGTTTACATTTTACTTAGCAAATGAAATTTCATACCAGTTTGGAATTAAGCTCGTTTTATATGGAAATGATCATCATAGGTTTGTAAGCTAGACTAGCGGCTCTTTAATCGTAGTCATGCATTGATATTTTTTTTTGAGTTGAGATAGAGTGACCATATACAGGAGCCATTATGAAGTCATTAGGGGTTTCTAATTTTGTTTTTAGAGTCGTTGGGCATATTATCGACTTGTTGGGCGTTTTCCCTTTTCCCACAAATCATGGATGGATTAGATATCAAAGTTTAAGGTTGTCTCAGTGTTCATTAGCTTCCCACGAACCATAATCATGTTTTTTCCAGTCTGGTTGTTGTCAATTTCTCCCTAGACATTTTCCTTTTTCGTTGAATGCCAAAGTGGAGCTTCTAAAATGTTTTCTCTGCAGAAGTGAATGTTAAAATGGCTCATACATTTTTTATGTGTTGTGGGTTACCAAAATGGAGTCTCGAACATTATTCTTAAGCCACTAGTTGAATTTTCCTCTCAGGACTTTCTTCTTAGTTATTTAATAGTCCTGAATTTCGATTTCTAGAAGGTTTCCCATCACTGTTGGCCACCAAATCCACCTCTTAATTGATTTCTTTGATAGTAGGTCGACTTTCATCTAATAAGTTTCCCTTCCTTATTCAGCCCAACAACAGTTCCCTACTTTCGAGCGAATCCGTCCCTGATTCGATTGGGTCCACGCTTGAGTCGGTTTGACATTCTTGAATTAAGAGCCTAACTTTGGTCGACTTGCTTCTTTGCACGACTTGCATATTTCTAACTCATTTTTTTTTACGACTTGTCTTTCTTCGACTGCTTCCCCACCTTGACTATCGGGGAAGTCGACTTTATTTTTAAGCTGGACTGACTTGACTTGTGGCTTGGCTGGTCGAGTCTTTTCTCGTCTTAAGAAGAGCAAGATCATTTTAATTTCTGAGAGATGCTCCATGTTGGTGAGATAGATAGGCTATAAGTCTTTCATTTACATATCATTAGAGGATAAAATGAAAATATGATACTACAAGGAGATGGTCAAACCTAATTTAGAAGAAGATCAAAGGAAATGCCTCTCAATTTTAAATTACAAGAAAAATCAACATTGTTAAAATAAGAACAAGCTCTCACAAGCTACATAATGAAAGCTGGGCATTGGAAAATTTCCAAAGATTGTTGAAGATGAAAAACACTTCCTCTTAGATTGTGTAGCCTATACCCAAATTAAATGCAATTTAAAAATATTTGTCATAATAGAGACCTTCCTAACCTCCCAAATCATCAAACTATAATGATCTTAAAACGCTTCTCTCAATACTTTTCATACATAAATACAATTTTAAAAGAAATGAAAGTAGAATTGTTTCACTAAAATCATTTTCAATATCATATCATTGCATTAATGAAAATTTTCATGCAATACCTTTTTTATAATTAAATTTTTCATATCTACTATTATCTTTGTTGCAATAAAAATAAGTTCTCATAATTGAACTCCTCGTATCATTTCATTACAATAAATTATGGATAATCATTGCTCATATATCATTTCATTTTAATAAATATTTAATTGGATTTCCCGTGTCATTTTAATAATACAAATTTAATTATACTATTTATCTAATTAATATAATTAGAATAAATTATAAATTTTCAATATTATTTAATTATATTTTTAATTAAAATAAATTTTCAATATTAGAATCAATTTTCGATTCCATATTATATAGTTTGTATATAAGTAAGATAAGATTTATATATAATTAAGTTATGGTTTGTACATAATTAAGGTTTAGTGTTAAATAAATTTGATAAAATAAAATATATATCTAATAAATGTCCAACTAAATGGAAATTATCATATTTAATTGTAATAAATATTTCTCATAATTAAACTTTTTAGATCTCTTTATATCTACTATCTTGGTAACAATGACAAAAAAAATACTATAATTCATTTAGTTGTGTATGATAAATTTTATCATTTCATAATTGTATTCTTTTATAATTTTACTATACAGTCGCTAATCACGGTAGAGAGCGCCCCTAAAAGGTATCTGTGAGAATGTAGTACTTTATTATAAAGCGTCGTAGTAATCTGTATGTGGTAATATGAAGCGTTTGGTTGCATTAGGTTGATAAATGGAGCGTGTGGGCATCGGACTGACCCGGTTCAGAGTAAAACGTGGCCATTTATTTAGATGCCATGGTTTAATCCCATTTAATCATTAAACGTGGCAATTACATATCCCTTCTGATGATTTTAATGTGATTAGGTAAATGTTAAAAAATAAACATGTTAGCGGATGCCTTGATAAATCTGAAAGTTATGAACAATAAATCGACCCATTGATTTTGGAGGGGATGACTATTGATTTTTGGAGGGAATGACTAAAGAATATATCTTCAATGCATAGTCATATTAGGATTTAAGGTTAAATAAGTTAAAAGATCATTAATTGTGTCCATTGTCAATGGTGTATACCTTTCTCGTAATTACAATAAATCTTCATTTTTCATTAAAATTGCATAATTCATTTGATTAGTATATGATCAATTTATAATTTTCATAATTATGTATTCATTTTATAGCTTCATTACAATAATAAATCTTCATTTTCATTTACCCATCAAATATTTTTCATAATTCAACTCTTCATATTATTTGATTATATAATCATCCTAGTAAAATAGAATTTTCAATATTATTTAATGTATATTTAATTATATTATCTAATTTAAGTAAATTTTCATATTATTTGATTATATAGTTTATGATCTATGTTATACTAGTTTTTGGAACTTGGAAACTTTGGTAACAGAGTTTTCCAAATCAATAAAAGTTTTTCCCAAATTTATAGGAAAATTTAAGTTGGGAGTGACAATTATATATATATATATATATATATATATATATATATATAATATTTTAGATTACAATGTATTACATAATGATACATTTTAAATCTTATTTCAATAATGTTAATCTAAGACAACTTTGCTACTACTGCAACAACTACAATATCAAAAATACTAATTTAATTTAATAATAATTGAAAATACCCCTAGGATAGAGATGCCATGATGCGAGGATGGGCACGTGGAGGCGTGCCGAGGAGGGCCATTTGTGGCTGACCAGCGATCCTCATATCCCGCTAATTGTAGAGGCCTCACTTGATCCGGCCCTCCCATCTTTGGCCGGGCCTCTCATCTTGTGAATAGGCCAGCGAGCGGTAAGCCATAGCCTTAATAGCTCGGCCACCATTATGCTCTTATCAACATTCGGCTGACCTTAGGATGCATTTGCAACTCCATGAGCCGGGCAAGAATAGGCGTGGGAGAAATCAGCTCTCGTCCTCATTTCATCATGCCGCCCAGGCGTGAAGACCCTGCAGAGGTGTAGGGTGGTACGCGGTCGACTCTAGGTGGAAAAGGCACAAACGGTTTGAGTGAGCTCTGGTTCTTGCTAAGAGGAAGAGACATAGGGAGGCCACAACAGTAGACTCGCCCTCCAGAACTTATGTCGAGGAAATACCGATTATGGAACTCCCCCACGACTTCTCTAAAAATCACATGTTTACGGTTCCAGACAATTGGAAACCCCCTGCATGTATTGGAGCAGAAACACCACCTCAGCCCACGAGATGCACCACCACGGTCCCCAGCAGCCCAGCTCCCAGAGGAATTAGCCACTGCCTAGTGGAGGAAGAGGCTACGAGAAGGCAACAGGCTGCATTGCATGAGAGAATCACGGCATGCACGAGGAGGCGGATGCTAAGCAAAGTAAGCCACCCACATCATCCCTCCTTCACCCGAGCACACGAACTTGATCTTTGGAGTGTGACTTGGTGGGCTGACCAAATCTTCGGGGTTGCCCAGCGTTGTAATGCACGGACATGTTGTGTCTCGGCTTACTCCAGTGCTACCCCATGGTGACAATGCCCCATCTGCGCTCATCTCTATGCCATTTCTGTCAGTGAGAGTGGATGGCTGAGGACAGGTGAATAGAGTTCTTTTTATTTGTGTGTCTCAACTCTCTCTCTCTTTACATGTTTATCGAGTTGTAGCTCTTCTAGTTAATAGCCCTATTAGCGTTAGCATAGGCCTTACTAAACTATTGTTGAAACTGGTCATGCACCTTGGTTTCCTTCGGGAAGGGTGGCGAAACGCATTTTTTAATTTGCATGCTATTTTGGACAAGCCAACTATCTCAGTTTCCTTCACCAGGCGGGACAGTTGGCACCTACATGTCATGGTGTATTTTGAAGTTTTAATATAATAGGATTTTCTTTTTACTTAAAAAATAAAAATAATTATATGAATATATTTAACACAATATTGAAACTTTAACATCCATAAAAATTAGATTAAAAATGAGAAACAAAATTGAAAATACATATATAATTTTTAACATCTTTTTAAAAATTAAACTTCCATATATAAACTTCAAAACAAAATATGAGAAATGCATTTATAAATTTTAACATCTTTTTAAAATTAAACTTTACATATATAAACTTCCAACATCTTTGTAAATTTGATAGCAACAACAAACTGGAACAAATGCTTGTCATGGATAGGTTTCATTTATTAGGCTTTTTTGGAGCTTTTCATATTTAAATTTGGGCTTGAAGAAAATATATATGTATTAAAAAGTTCTTTTCATATCCAAAACTATAAAGTGAGTAGTATTAAGTTTTTGTAAATAATTTTAAAATAAAATTTAGTGTAGTTTAGTCTTTGTTTTCTACCGATATTTTAAATAAATATAATGAAAATAGTTGTAATAAATTATGTATTTGTAATGGAAGAAATATATTTAAATTTTAACCCAATATAATAATTTAATTTAAAATTATTTATTTAAGAAACTTGTTCCCAAATACCCACTTCCTTGATGCTGAAGTTCCCAAAACAACTCTCAAGTTCCCAAAACAGTTCCATTAAAAATGTCAAAAACAATTTATCTAATTAAAATAAATTTTCAATATTATTTCATTATATATTTAATTATATTATCTAATTTAAATGTATTTTCAATGTTATTTCATTTATATATAATTAAAATCTATTATTAAATGAGTTTAACAAAATAAACACTCATTTAAAAAAAAACCCATTTAACAAATTATCATATTTTAGTGTAATAAATATTTTTCATAATTGAACTATCATATAAAAGTTGAGCCAAATGCAAATTCCATATCTCATTTGCAATAAATATTTCTCACAATTAAAGTCTCCATATCTTTGGAATAAAAATAAATTCTCATAAAAAAACTTAAAGTCTCCATATCTTTCGAATAAAAATAAATTCTCATAAAAGACTTAATCGTATCATTTCATTATAATAAATTTTATCACTATACTTTTCTTCCAATAAATTCTCATATTTTATTTGAGATAAAATATTACTCATATTAACTGCTCATATCATTTTGAGTATACAATATATCTCCTTGAAATAAATCCTCAATAGGTCAATATTACCTAGTTTGTATATAATTAAGAACTAGTGTTTAAATAAATTTGACAATGTTCTAACTATTATTTAATTATATTATTTAATTAAAATGAATTTCTCAATGTGGGTTATATGAAATAAATCCTCAATAGGTCAATATTACCTAGTTTATATATAATTAAGGAGATTAGTTTGTATATAATTGGAATTAGTGTTTAAATAAATTTGACAATGTTCTCACTATTATTTAATTAAAATAAATTTGCAATACTATGTAGGTTATATATAGATAAGAGCTAATAGCTAATAGCTAATGTTAAATATATTTGGGAATAGTCACTCAATAAATGTTTAACCAAATGTAATTTTTTTATATTATCAGAGTTTATTGTTTATTATTGAAGGATTTTTTTAACCACATAACACTATAACCCATTCAAAATGTGTTCTTGTTGCCATCAGTCTAAGAAGTGCATGCTAATACAAAATATAATAAGTACATGACATGACAAAAACACTTCATCTAGAAAAAAGTTATTTGATGTTTCTAACTTTAAAATAAAAGGTATCTATCTACATTGACTACATTTTCTTTTATAGATTCCTCAAAAAAAGCCATCATGTAGGACAGAGCCTTTTTGGATAATGTATTTACTTCAGTGTTGAATTTCCTGTGCACATGCATAAATTTGATTCCATCAAACTTGTTCCCAAATACCCACTTCCTTGATGCTGAAGTTCCCAAAACAACTCTCAAGTTCCCAAAACAGTTCCATTAAAAATGTCAAAAACAATTTATCTAATTAAAATAAATTTTCAATATTATTTCATTATATATTTAGTTATATTATCTAATTTAAATATATTTTCAATGTGTTTATATTTAAATTAAAATCTATTATTAAATAAAATTTAACAAAATAAACACTCATTTAAAAAACAGCCATTTAACAAATTATCATATTTTAGTGTAATAAATATTTTTCATAATTGAACTATCATATAAAAGTTGAGCCAAATGCAAATTCCATATCTCATTTGCATTAAATATTTCTCACAATTAAAGTCTCCATATCTTTGGAATAAAAATAAATTCTCATAAAAAAACTTAAAGTCTCCATATCTTTGGAATAAAAATAAATTATCAAAGACTTAGTATTATCATTTCATTTATAATAGATTTTATCACTATACTTTTCTTCCAATAAATTCTCATATTTTATTTGAGATAAAATATTACTCATATTAACTGCTCATATCATTTTGAGTATGTAATATATCTCCTTGAAATAAATCCTCAATAGGTCAATATTACCTAGTTTATATATAATTAAGAACTAGTGTTTAAATAAATTTGACAATGTTCTAACTATTATTTAATTATATTATTTAATTAAAATAATTTCTCAATATTATGTAGGTTATATAAATAAATCCTCAATAGGTCAATATTACCTAGTTTGTATATAATTAAGAATTAGTTTGTATATAATTAAGAATTAGTGTTTAAATAAATTTGACAATGTTCTCACTATTATTTTAATTAAAATAAATTTACCAATACTATGGAGTTATATATAGATAAGAGCTAATCGCTAATGTTAAATATATTTGGGAATAGTCACTCAATAAATGTTTAACCAAATGTAATTTTTTTATATTATCAAGTTTATTGTTTATTAATTGAATTTTTTTAACCACATAACACTATAACCCATTCAAAATGTGTTCTTGTTGCCATCAGTCTAAGAAGTGCATGCTAATACAAAATATAATAAGTACATGACATGACAAAAAAACACTTTTCATCTAGAGAAAAAAAAGTCATTTGATGTTTCTAACTTTAAAATAAAAGGTATCTATCTACATTAACTATATTCCTTTTATAGATTCCTCCAAAAAGCCATCATGTAGAGACTGAGCCTTTTTGGATAATGTATTTACTTCAGTGTTGAATTTCCTGTGCACATGCATAAATTTGATTCAATCAAACTTATCTTATATTTTAGTCTCATGGTTTGATCTTTCCAGGTGTTTAGATATAGCTGATTCAAATTTGATTTGTCATTAATCCAGTCAATGGCCACCTTTGAATCTCCAACAACCATAATCTTTTTAATGGGATAATCCCAGAAGCAAAGTAGAGACCCCATGTCCCAGGTTTATGCCTTCATATTGTTCCTTTACCACCAACAAAATATGCTCTAAATAAATGATAAAATTATTTTAAAGAAATATACATATGCCATAAAGATCATCAACAACTGCACCATCAAAACCTTATTGGAATTATCATCAAATAAAATTGGATTAAGAATGTAATCAATTTTGTCAACTTCGCATGTCCCATTGAGTTCTTTAATTGAAAGAAGGATTTTTTGTGACTATTATGGAATCCTTCCTGTGCCAATTCTCAAATAATAATGTATTCATGTACTTCCAGATGCCCCAAATCACTAGAAAGGGAATATGCCTCATCTTTAGGTATTGTGTGAACCATTTGTATATTATCTTCTAAGAGAACAGCTCAAGCCGAGATTTAGATAGCAAAATATCCTTTCTGAATGGTGAGAAGTTTCCTGATTGTAGAAATATATCGTAGTTGTCTCTTCATCTACAGGAACAGAGACTACATATGAAGGTCCAATACCCACTTACATTTTCCTATAATTTTCAGTAGAATGAGTCCTTGAGGACACGGCCATGAAACAAATAATTTTACGTGGGATATTTACTTTCCAAATAGCCTTATACCGCCATCTATTTCCATCCAAGAGGTTAATAAAAGAAATGGATTGATATGCTAAATTAGCAGTTACGGAACCCATAGCCTTGTTCTAAGACTAGGACTATCTTATCTCTTGAATTATTAAGAGAGATTCCACTACTTTTCAACATTAAAAGGAATTTGCTCCATTCTGTAGCCAACTTGCCTGAATCTGGATGGTGATTAGCCTCAAACCATCCTTGATTAGTACCAGCATCAAATGGTAAGGTCACTTGTGCTAATGAGAAGATATGCAAGTTGTTAAGATGTTGAATTAAGGGGCATGAGAGTCTGCAAGATGCATTACCTCCTATGAAGAGGATCCAACCCAAGGATGACATGTTTAACACATCCATTCGACCAAGCCAACCACCACTTAATGATAGGCATAGAATCCATGAAATGTTTCTAGATAATAGAGGCTATCGGGAACTTACAATCTTCTTTGTGTAGCCAAGAAGTCAGGTCGATGCAACTGGAGTATTTTTTAAGAACCAAATTCCACAATCCTTTGTCGAATAGACCTCTCCAGCATGCCTTGGCAGCCAAGGATTGGGAAGACCAAAATAAATTATGAATACCCCATCCACCATTTTCCTTTGGCCTAGCAATGTTTAGTCATTTAGTTAAGTGAAAGCCTGTATTTTTTCTAGCTCCTCTCCAAATGAAATTAGCAATGAGTTGCTAAATCCTGTGGAGTATGGATGATGGAATCTTGACTAAACTAAGCCAGTACACATGGAGGCTTTGTAGCATAGATTTTTCTAAAATAAGTCTGCCTCCCAATGAGAGCCAGCGGAAAGACCAATTTCCAATTCTCTTCTCAAATTTTTGAATCATCCATTTCCAATATGCCACCCTGTAGTTTTTAGGTTTTAAATAAAATCCCAAGTATTCCATACCTTTGTCAATACTAATAAAATGTATATTGAATGCTTCCTGCAAACTTTGCTCCAGACTGGGATCTATATATTTTGTGCAAAGCCGACTTTTGGCAATTAACATCATACGGAGAGCTAGACAAAATTTGTAATATAGTATTGAACACCATCCAATATTGAGGGATTTTCCAATGCTTAGAAATGGGAACATAGATCTCTGAAAGATGTGAGATATTAGTCTCGGTAGCAACTTTGGAGTCCATGAAATACCTTCTTCCACAACCTTTTCAATAATCTACTAAAACCTTCGTGACCAATGGAACAATAGAGGATCAGAGAGGGCATCCCTGTCATAAACCTCGATAACTCTTAAAGAAATATGTAGGGGATCCATTTATTAAAACTGTCATGTTAATAAAAGTTACACAAGCCATAATCCAATTGGTAACCTCATTTTTAACTAATCTGAATTAATAACATCCGAAGAAATTGCCAGCTCACTTTATCATATGTTTTCTTTAAGTCCAACTTTAGAATAATTGAGCTTAACTTCTTAGACTTAGCAGTGTGTAAACACTCTTGTGCTATCCCCAGAGCATCATAGATTAATTGATCTTTAAGGAAGCCAAATTGTTCATAGGATATACTTGATGTCAAATTATATTTCAACTGCATGGAAATGATTTTAGAGATAACTTTATATACAAAATTACAGAGGGAAATTGGTCACAAAATCGCTAAAGAAAGGATTTTGGTTTTCTCACCTTGGGGATAAGGGCAAAGAAAGTAGCATTAAGTGCACCCAGTATAAATCTTGTACATATGGATTCCTCAAGCATACTGTGAAGATCCTCCCCATAATATCAAAAACACGAAGAGTTCTTGAGTCCACCCATCCAGGGCGGGATTTTATCTTTTGGCATTGTACTAGCAGTTTCCTTAACTTCTTCTAATGTGACAAATTTGCCAATCTCAGCTCACTTTACGTATCATTAAAAACTTGGGCACATTCTTGAGTACTTTGATCTAATTACATGAATCCTCTACCTCTATCACACTGAATTGGGCTTGGAAATGTTTAAATGTGATCTCTTTAATATCACTTTCTGTAGATTTGTAACATCCTGCATCATTGGCTATATCCCAGATAGTGTTTTGACATCTTCTTAGGAAGTGATTGTTGCTAGAAAGAATTAGTATTGTCATCCTTATCAATCCATATTGCCTGAATTTTGAGCCTCCAAGAGGACTCTTCAATTGTTAGTATCTTATCCTTTCTTTGTTTTAGAGACCTAAGAAAATCTAGGTCTTCCTGTACGAACACCTGTGACGGGCAATTCATAAAGATCTCTGACATTTTTTGCTCAATATGATGAGGAGTTGAGTGTATTTGATTTTTTATTCTTCTGCTAGAGTACCACAACTTTCTTTAAGTTCCTCAATTTTGCACACAACAATTGAATAGAAGAAATATCCGACCAATTTTCCATAGAATGCCAAGTATTATTAATAAGAGAAGAAAACCCCGGATCAGAAATCCAAGTGTTGTTGAATTTAAAGGGAGGGGTGACTTTATGGGAAGACTTCTCAAACTGTAAGAAAATCATATTATGGTCCAAAATGGTGGAATTTATGATCTAAGATCTGGTTTTACTATGACTGCCAAGTAGAACTTCATGAAGAAGAAATTGATCCAATCTTTTCGAGATACCAGTTGTTCCTGCTCTACCATTGCTCAAGTAGGGGGCCATTTGGAGGTTGGTTGGATATCCACTAAACTAGAATATTGTATGAGACTTGAAAAATAGTCTGTAAGAGGGTCACTTCTAGCCAAATTTCCCCACACCTCTCGGGCAAAAAGAGTGAAATCAAGGTCGCCTCCAACTATAATGCCCTCTTCACTTAGTAAACCGGAATCTAAAAAGGGTTGCCAAAATCTTTCCCTATCTTTATAAGGTGCATATGAGTTGAGTTTTATCTTTTATGATTCTTTGAATCTTCCCTCAGTCGTACACATTGGTGCCAAATGCACCTCTTCAGCATAAAATTTGGGTTCCACCAGTGTCCTGAACCATCAAATTGAATCCAGGAACAACAACATTCCAATAGAAACCATTTTTCTTTTAGTTTAATTAATTTGTTATTTAATTTAATTTAAATATTATTTATTAATTAAATTTAGTTTAATTAACTTATTCTTTATTAATTAGATTTAGTTTAAATAATGAGTAAAATGAAGTGTCATTATCCTAGTCCAAATTCTAATTATATCTTGAAATAATGTTAGAATAAATGTAAATATTTACCTATTATTAAATCTATCAAATGATTTAATAAAATAAATACCTTTAAATATATTTTAAATTAAATATATAAATTTAAATAAAATTACCAAAATAAACACAACCTCGAATAGAGATTTTTAATATATATATATATATATATGGCATATATATATATATATATATATATATATATATATATATATATATATTTAACTACATGAATATTCCACATTTCCCAAAATAAATTTTAAATATATATATATATATATATATATATATATATATATATATATTTCCAGTTCCACGTGGTCTTCCACACTTTAAACTCAGACATTTAATGTACCACTATACCTATTGCCAATCTTAAACAAATTTTGTAAAGTAGATTCTCCCCAAAATAAACAAATTTTGTAAAGTAGACTCTCTCCAAAATAGATACTCCTTAACAATTACCAAATTATAAATAACAAATTATGTAAAATAAAATTTCTTAACATAAATATTTCATGCCAAATTCATACTCCTCAACATTTGCCAAATTGCAATTTTTTATAGAATAGTCTAAATAAATCCTCTTCAATCGCATCTCAACAATTATCAAATTCTAAATAATAAAATGCTCTCCTAAATGGGATTTTTGTAGGTAAGTCCTCTAGGAATAATCCTCTCAATGTGTTCTCTTATAGATAAAATAATGTTTATGGAATAAAATAGCCTAAAATAAATCCTCCCCAGATAAATGCTCTCAATGTTCTCCACTGGAATAAAGAATAGTGTTTGTGAATAGGCCAGCTACACAAAATAAATGCTCCTTAGTTTTCAGAGTTTTGATAACAATTTTTCTTCAGATGGAATTTTTCCAAGGAAATAAATTTTTCAAATTCTAAAATAAAAGTTGAGTCAAAATATTTTTTCCCCAAAGGTGTCTTTTCAGATTTTAAAATGTGATTTTTTAAAATGATTTTTTTAGAATAATTTTTGGAATTCTAAAATGTGTTTTTTGTGGAATGGTTTTTCAGAATATCTTTCTATCTAGTACATTAGAAGAAAATTAAGTAAAAAGATAACAATCATTTTCTTTTTCCCCAAATTAAATTTAATTAATAAAATTTCCCTAAATACTCAAAAACAATTACCAAATTCTAAATAACAACCTTCCCTTCAAATTTCGCAAATACTTCTCAACCATTACCAAATTCTAAATAACAAGCCTTTGTAAAAAAATAAATCCCCAAAATAGAGATTCCTCAACACCTAAAATAAAATTTCCCCAAAGTAGATGATCCTCAGCACCTAAAGATTTCCCCAAAGTACTCCTCACTGATGTGGGAATTTTAATAACAAATTTTGTAAAATATTCCTCAACAATTGCCAATTCTAAATAACAAATTTTGTAAGTCAAATTCTCATAAAATGGATACTCGAGGCAATTTTAAATAAATCTTAATGAATTTGACAAATGAAACTCCTACAGCTTCAGCATCATTTTGTAGAATTCCAAATGCAAATTTTAGAGAAAATAAATTCTCTCAAAATATACCTCCTCAGCAATTACCACAAAATTTAATAGATTTTACTTAAAATAAATTCTCCCCAAAATAAACACTCCTCGGCAATTACCACAAATTTTAAACAAGTCCTAAGTAATTTGAAAAAATGGAAACTCCCCATCTTCAACAAGAGTATTGCACAATTTTTGTTAAACCAAATGCAAATCTTAAACAAATTTTGTGAAATAAATACTCCCAAAATGAATAATCATGTATTTTAAACAAATTTTGTGAGAAAAAAACTCCTCGCCCAACATTTTAAACAAATTTATCGAAATAAATACTCCCCGCCCAACATTTTAAACAAATTTTGTGAAATAAATACTCCCAATATAGATACAAGCCAAACATTCTAAACAAATTTTGTGAAATAAATACTCCCCAAAATAGATACTTGCCCCAACATTCTAAGAAATTTCAGAAGAAATGTGTACACATTATGGAATTTTTAAAAAATTATAAATTTGAAATTTGGTAAAACACTCACCCAACATTCTAAGAAATTTAGAAGTTCTATGTACAATCGAAATTTGGTATTGGTAAGAAATCTGTAAATTTGAAACTTGGGTAATTTTATTTATTTTACCAAATTTACAAATTTCAAGTATATTTAAAAAAATAATAAATTCTATTTAACTTCGAAAAAAAGCCTCTTAAAAATTTCAAATATTTAAAATAATAAATTTATTTAAATTTAAGAAATAAGCCTCTTAAAAACCAATTTGATGAAATAAATACAATTTGATAAAATAATTGTATTATCATATAATTATTATAATTATTGTATTTTATTTAAAATAATAATATATAGTTAGATAATATAAAATATAAATTTGAAAAAATACCCCATTAACAATATAAAATCAACTTCCCGAGTGTAGAACTGAGTATAAAATCAGCTTCACAGGTATAGAACCGTTGATATAAAACATAATTATTAGTGATAGAATTATTGGTCATGGAGTATATAAGACACTACCTTGTGTGAAGTCGATGAAATATACAAGACACTCTATTATGTGAAATCACAAGTTCAAAATCTTAAACTAATTTTATGTGCAACATTAAATCTCCATCAAATCTTAAACTAATTTTATGTGAAGTTACAAGTTCAAAATCTTAAACTAATTTTATGTGAAGTTACAAGTTCAAAATCCTAAACTAACTTTGTATGCTCTAAGAGGATCGCTTAAACCTCCGATTAATTTTATGTACCCCATGAGGGTTGCATAAACCTTCCACACTTCGACTAAGTTTATGTGCCCCATGACTTTGTGTCCCTCATGACGGGTTGCTTTGATATGCCTATAATGGTGGTGGGATAACATGACAGAGGGGTTGCTTTGCTTTGATATGCTTGGAATGGTGGTTGGATAACATGACAGAGGGGTTGCTTTGCTTTGATATGCCTGGAATGGTGGTTGGATAACATGACAGAGGGGTTGCTTTGATATGAATGGTGGTAGCCGTTGGATAACATGATCGTGGTAGAAAGTTGAATAACATGATCGATGTTTGAAAAAAATAAAAACATACATCTTAAAAAAAAATTGTTTGAAAAATAAAAACTATACATCCTTAAAAATTTGTTTGAAAAAATAAAAACAAAATAAAAATAAAAACATACATCTTAAAAAAAAAAAAAAAAAAAAAAAAAAAAAAAAAAAAAAAAAAAAAAAAAAATTGTTTTGAAAAATAAAAACATGCATCATAAAAAATAAAACAAAATAAAAAGAAATAGAAACATACATCTTAAAAAAATTAAAATTGTTTAGAAAATAAAAACATACATCTTAAAAAAAAATTGTTTTGAGAAAAATGAACAACATACATCTTAAAGGTGTTTGAAAAATAGAAACAAAGGAATAAAAGAAATAAAAACAAGTGAAATCTTAAAAAGAATTAAAATTGTTTTCAGAAAAATAAAAGCATGCATCTTAAAAAATTGTTTGGAAAAATAAAATAAAATAAAAATAAAACATACATCTTAAAAAATTAAAAATTGTTTTGAAAATAAAACATGCATCTTAAAGGATTGTTTGAAAAATAAAACTATACATCTTAAAAGGTGTTTTGAAAAAAATGGAAACAAAAGAATAAAGAAAATAAAAACATACATCTTAAAAAAAATTAAAAAAAAAAAAAAAAAAAAAAAAAAAAAAAAAAAAAAAAAAAAAAAAAAAAAAAAAAAAAAAAAAAAATTGTTTGAAAAAATAAAAACATACATATTAAAAGATTGTTTAAAAATATCACAAAATAAAAATTAAAAGATTGTTTTTCAAATGAAAAACATCTTTGACAAAAATTGGAAAAAATATCACAAAATAAAGGTGGAAAAAATAAAACAAAATGAATTTTGAAAAATATATAAAAAATAAAATAAAATCACAAAATAAAAAAGGGGATTGGAAAAAATGTTAAAAAAAATATCACAAAAAATAAAATTGTATGAGAAAATACATCCTAAGTAGATTTGGGAAAATATATACTCCCCATGAGCCACATCTTGGAAAAAATAGTCTCCAATTATACATTCCTTAGGGTTTATCTTGAGACTCAATCCCTTAGGGTTTATCTGAGGCTCTGTGTCAGTGAGGACATTCATTAGGGTTTATGCATTCTCTCTACGGTGCACTTTTATTAGTGTAGGAAGATGGCCCAAGGTGGGGAATGGTCAGGTTGGAGAATGAGACAATTATTCTTCCTTGCTTGAGAAGAATAGTCGGATATCTGTTGTTCTACTAAGGGGAAGATGTTCTTTGGATATCACGAGGATGTGGGTGAAATATTGGCCCAAATGATTAGGTTTATATCATAGCATTGTTTATGTGCAGTTTGATATCAAATGATATGATTATAGAAGGCTTGTATGTGATTAGATGTATACTCTTGTGGTGGATGTGTTCCATTATTTGTGACTATACGTTGTTGATCAATTACTTGTTTGTTACTTGGTGTGGTAATGTACCCGTGGATTGTAGTTATGTACTACTATGGATAGACCCTGGTGTGTTATATTTTGTTTCAATTGCCTTGAAGACTATCTCATCAGTGTTAAAATGATTATCTTAGATGGATAATCAAAGGGCCAGAGAGAGATTTCCTAGGCAGAAAAATGGTTCAGAGCATTTCTTCTAGATTAGAAGAGTGTTTCTTATATCACTCTGTGGAGTGACATCATGTCCCCGATTACTCAAATGCAGAGTATGGTTTTGAGAGATAGTGGCCAGTGACATTGATGAAGTGATGAGTGGTGCTCATGATCTAGTCATGATCTAGTCTATACAACTATGTTGATGCTACCGAAGATGAATGGGTATGTTTTGTGCTCAAGACCGTATTACCTATCATACACCTCCCTATATAGGAGGAGTGTTGATATTATGGTAGTTGCGGGAGTATTTACCTCCACATGTAAGCGACAGGATAGAGATACTGCAGAGCATGAAGAAGCCCTAATGAGTTGGCTAATAACCATAGAGACTTGTAGGCTCAAGAAGATAATTTATATTAGGTTATTAGCCTCCAAGAGAAAAGTAGGCCAGAAATAATAATATGTGACGAACTAGAATGAGATACCCGGAGATAGAAAATGAAAAGTCAACCAAGGCAATTAGCCAAAGTGAGTATAAATATAGGAGGCCAGGTCTCATTATGGCAGGCAGTCTCAAAACTGCAGAGCAACAACTTATCGCCTTCTGATTGCCCAGTGTTATTACCTGGTTGAGGAGAGCTACCATTGCAACTACTGCAGCTAGCAGATCACGTTTAGCTTGGACTATCTCTGGTTAGGAGTTTGGAGAAACCCTAATGAGTTGGCTAATAACCATAGAAGACTTGTCGGCTCAAGAAGATAATTTATATTAGGTTATTAGCCTCCAAGAGAAGAAGTCGGCCAGAAATAATAATATGTATTGAACAGACAGATACCCAGAATGAAAAGTCAACCAAGGCAATTAGCCAAAATTAGTATAAATATAGGAGGCCAGTTCTCATTCTGGCAGGTAGTCTCAGAATTGCAGAGCAACAACTTATGCGCACTACAGTGCCCAGTATTGTGCACAGATTTGAGGAGAGCTACCATTGCAGTTGTTGCAGCTAGCAGATCACGTTTGGCTTGGACTATCTCCTGGTTAGGGTTTGGACTATCTGATCAGCTCTTGTTGGTGCGTTATCCTTGGGGAAAGGTGTGCTACCCTTTGTTTGGCTATCTAGCCTAGGGTTTTCTTCTAGAGTGATTCTCTGTCAAGGTTAAGGTGCTCGGAGGGTGGCTTCGGCCTATGGTTGGGTAACAATAGAGATATTATCAATGGTAAAACGAGAACATCCATTATATTCTAACAATTTTCTCTTCTTCAAGCTAAATTTTTAATGTGATTATTTCTTCTTCAAGTCCTTTCTGTTTTTGACCAAACTCTACCTCAATCTGGTTTAGATTGTTAGTTCTTTCCTTAATATGATCTGACAATATCTTCTCTCTTATTTTATTTTCTTCCTTCTATGCTACTATGTTGGCTTCCAAATATTTCTTTTGCTATTCAATATTTTCTTCGATCTTTCTGGCTTCTTCTAGCCGAGCTCTTAAGTTCCCGATGACATGTTGTGCTTCTTCAAAAATGTGAACATTTTCCTTTTGTTTCATCAATTCTTTCTTGAGTGAATTGTTTTCTTCTCTTAGTTCGTCTAAAGCACTAATCAATTCTGCTTCATAATTGTCTCCCTTTCAATTAGT
>SNQJ01S0024702.1:35715-54336 GCA_010110895.2 Picea sitchensis | reverse complement strand
TAATTTAGAGGAATCATCATTAATAACACATCTTTTAGTGCCAGTGTTAACATGCATTGAATCATAAATGACATTGTTTTGTAAATTAATGCAGTAAAGACCATCAGACAAAATACCATTCCCAACACAATCAGATTTATAAAGTAAACTGAAATATATTTCTGAAAAGTTGAAGGAATATCCAAAAGATACAAGCCTTGAAACTGAAATCAAGTTTCTAGAAAAACTTGGAACATAAAAAGTCTTTTCTAATTCTAAAACAAAACCACTACTTAAAGTTAAATAGCATGTTCCTATAGCTTCCACATGTAAGCCCATCTTGTTTCCTGATAAGATGCTTTGCTCACTTCCCACTGGCTTCCTTAGGTTTTGCAAACCCTGCAAGGAATTCAAAATGTGAATTTTTTATCCATAACCAATCCACCAGGTGTTAATATTGACATTGACCATATTAGATTCATAACAAATGAATGAGATCGCATTACCTTTGTCTGCAAGCCATTTCTGAAATTTGGAACATTCTTTTTTCATGTGTCCCTTCTTTTTATAGAAGAAACACTTGGAATTCTTCTTGATATTAGCTTGGGGAGGTACTTTACCTTTCCCTTTCTTATTGGCTTGATATTTTCCTTTTCCATGCATTGCCAGGATTGCACTTTCTCCCAGTTCCATCACCAGTCGCTCTTCCTCTTGAACACACGTGGTCAAGAGTTCATTAATTGACCATTTATCCTTATGTGTGTTGTATGAGATTTTGAAGGGTCCATATTGGTGCAGAAGGGTGTTCAGGATGTAGTGCACCAGGAAAGACTCTGATATTTCAACCTCAAGTTTCTTCAATTGAGCCACAGTGTCCGTCATTTGCATGATGTGCTCGCACACACCTTTCACACTGGTGAGCCTTAGGGATGAGAAATTCATTATTAGGGTGCTTTCTAGTTCCTTGTCTGAAGTGACGAATTGATCATCAATGGCTTTCAGCAAGTCTCAGACCTTTTCATGCTGATCAACGAAACCACGAATACCGGCTGAAATTTTAGTCTTAATGAACATCATGCTTAGGCGATTAGATCGCTCCCATCGCTCATAAAGTGTGATGTTCGTTGTAGTTCTAGTATTAGTGAGTCATCGTGGTTCATCTTTCCTAATAGCATAATCTATGTCCATCCACCCCAAACGAAGGAGAACTCTCTCCTTCGAGACCTTATAGTTATCTCCCTTAAGTTCAGGGATATCGCAACAAATTTCAGAGAAATTGCAGGTTGTACAACTGCATAAAATTAAAGATTACGTGCTTATGTTAAAATTGAGGCCAACAAAAAATAAAATAAAATTTCATGCTTTACCAATGTAAATTCATGCTTAAATTTGAATCTAATGACATAAAAATTGCCCGTGGGCTAAATTTCCAATTCAAGTAGATTCAATTATTCTATCAAAGATTTGAACTTTATGATAAAACTATTAATTCATAATTCTCGTGGGTAAGTTATGAATAATTTAATATTTTATCCTAATTAATTATATAAATATAATAATAATTCGTGTGGGATAAAAATTATTATATTTAGTATAATTAATTACAATTTATGTCTAAATATTCATTATGTGATCCTAATCAATCATAATATATAATATTATTTAATTAGAGATGTTGTGGCTATTCTCTAATCAATTAAAAATTCTATGGATCACTAGACATTAATTCTTTTATGCATAAAATTAAGTTGATATGAGAATAATTATAAATTGCATAAATAAAACTACATGGACAGATTATGCATCACCAATTGATCCCAAAACTATGATTTAAGCAGTATCCATGAAAGTTTCTAGTTGAGCATTTCAGAAGTATTAGACGTAATGGAAAGGTTTGCAAACATTGGTATTGTAACGTGTATGCTCGCTTTATTGCCACTGAACACAACAGAGACTAACCCTAGCAAACCCATGGTGTCTGCTTCCTACATATTTGGAGACTCCACTGCAGATCTTGGCAACAATAATGGACTTGCAATGATTTTCAAAACCAACTTTCCTCCATATGGAAGAGATTTTGTGGATCAAAAACCTACTGGTCGATTTACTAATGGAAAATTAGTAACAGATATATTATGTATGATTCGAAGGAATAACTTTAGCAATCTATAGAATAAAAGCATATGATAGCTTTGTTGTAATGTTAAACATAGAAAGGGATAGTAATATGAATTCTAGTACAGTTTCTCTTAAATCAACAGTATAGCAATGAAGCATTAGTCTGACGCTATCGCACAACAATGCAATGAAACTTCTTGAGACAGAATAAACCTGTCTTTCTCCAAAACACCAAGGCAAAGATAAAATCTACTATGATACCAAATGTTAGATTTAAATCGATTCTAAAATATGCGGAATAAAAATCTTCAAAAGAATCGAAATTTAGATGCCAAAATGGATCATACCTCTGACCATTGATGCTGCTTGAGTTTGATTCATTGCTGCAAAAGTTTTCCCAATTCCACACTATTTTTTCTTTCTGTATGGCACTTCCAATCTCTTCTTACTCTAATTGATGGTGTAAGACTGAAGGAAATTGATTGAATGAATTAAGCAAGCTTGGGGACCAAAACGAAATCTTTATAGCCAAGCTTCCATCAAGCTTATGTTGGCTAATTGTTAACTCTTCTACATATCTAGGTAGAGAATTGTATGGAGTAATGGACCATTCCAGAATCTCCCAAATGAGAAAATGATTCCAGTCAGTTTCCAAATGAGATGTGGCAGTTGAGTAACAGTTAGGGTTGGTTTCCGAATGAATTGTCGATGGTTTAAACAGTTAAGGGAAATATGGTTCCAGTTGGTTGAATGAGCTGACGGCGGATGGTTTTATTTGGTCGAATGAGCTCCGGTGGTTAAGGGAGCTTACAAGTTGACCTAGACATTATAAAAAATATGAAACAACAAAAAAAAAAAAATTGGATATTGAAGAAAATACTTGGCGACTAAAAAGTACAACCATATGGCTAAACAGTGGAGACAAAAATACTAAGTTTTGTCATAAATTTTCCAATATGAGAAGGACACAAAATTCAATATGGGATATTGAACATGAGTGAGGGAATCTTCACACATCAGATTGAGTTATAAAAAATATTTCTATGGATCACTTCAAAGCTCAATTCAGAGCCATCGAGGTCGAGGATACACGTTACCAACTCAAGGTACTTGAACAACTTCCTAAATTTTTCAGCAACTCTGATTGTGTAGAGATTGGTAAAGTTGTTACTATTGAAGAAGTTAGAGAAACAGTTTTCAAAATGCTCAAGGACAAAATCCCAGGCCCTAATGGTTGGACTGAAGAACTATTTCAATCTTTTTTTGAGATTTTGGGGAACGATCTTCATTCAGCATTAGATGAATCTAGAGTGTCTGGATTTATTATGGGAACACTTAATGCCACCTTATTTGCACTAATTCCCAAAGTTAATAACACGAGAAATTTTCATGATATTAGACCAATCACTCTATGTAACTTTGTATACAAAGTTATATAAAAAATTATTTCTTCAAGGATTAAAGCAAAGTTAGCAGAGTGTATTTCTCATGAACAATTTGTCTTCTTGAAGTATCGATTAATTTTTGATGCAGTTGGCATAGCTCAAGAATGCTTACATTATGTCAAGACAAAGAAACTTAGTACCATTATTCTTAAGTTGGATTTGAAAAAAGATTATGATAAGGTAAGATGGAATTTTATCAGGTTATTGTTACAACAGATTGGATTAAGTTGGGAGATATTCTAGTGGATCATGGACTATATTTCTATAGTTAATATGGAAGTTTTAATAAATGGGTCCCCCAAATATTTCTTCTGAAATCATAGGGGTCTAAGATAGGGTTTTCCCTTATATCCTCTTTTGTTCCTCCTTGTTGTAGAATGTCTCAATAGATTATTGAGGAAAGTTGTTGAAGAAGGTTCCTTTCACGGTCTTAAAGTTGCCTCCACCAACTTAGTGACTCATCTACTTTTTGTATATGATATCTTAATTCTAGAGAACGTGGAATTAAAATACTAGTTGGTATTTAAATCAATCTTAACAATTTTTTGTACAGCTTCAGGTATGGATGTTAAGTGTCATAAATATGTTTTTTTTAGCACAGAATATTGAATCCAATATAAAATAAATATTGTTTTCATAATTCAACATTCCTTTCATTAACCTCAAGGAGGGCATGAAATATTTAGGTTTTTATTTAAAACCTAACAAAGATACAGGATAATTGACTAGAATTGGTTGATTGAAAAGGTTGTTAAAAGAATAAACAATTGGACATTTCGATGGCTTTCACTTGGTGGAAGAATGGTTTTAGTCAAAGTTGTACTACAAAGTATTTCTATATATTGGATCAGTTTAGCGAATGTTCCCATCTCTATTATACACAAAATTCAACAACTTATGGAAAAAACAATTATGGGGAGGATAAAAAAAAATCAACTAGTTTCCATTTATCCAAATGGAAATCCATTGTTTCTCCCAAAGATTCAGGTGGATGGGGTATAAGAAATATGAACTGGTTTTCCAAATCTTTAGTTGCTATGTCTTGTTGGAGTGGGATTTTTGGAAATATTATTTGGAGTCAAATACTTAAAGGGAAATATTTAAAAGGAGTCGACTTGACTTCTTGGATAAGGAAAGGTAACTTCAACTACCCAATTGCCTCTAATTTCTAGAAAAAAATCATGTGCTCCTTTCATCTCATTAAACAGTGGTTGGCCTGGCATATAGAGAATGGAAAACAAGTTATCCTTAGGAAGGATCCCTTAATTGGAGATAACTCTTCCTTTAAATTATCTACTCCTCTAATCTAGTTCCTTAATTCCAAGGGTATCTATTCCATTGCACAAGTTGTTGATCCAATCACTCTCAACAATACTCAGTATTGGTTAAATTCCAATGAGATTAATTTAACTGGAGATATGTCATTCGAATGGAACAACTACATTTCAATGTTAAAAAGTAGTGGTGTTTCACTTAATCAATCAAATGATAAACTTGTGTGGTCAAGGAACAAGGCTTGTGGATCAGTTTCAGCTGACCTAGCATATCAATGCATTGCTATTAATTCTCATAATGGTGATTATAAATGGTGGTTTAAACCTATTTGGAAAGTTAATATACCAAGAAAAATTATATGTTTCATGTGGTTATGCTTAAAAGATAGTATCCGCACTGCAACAAATTATAAGAAAAGGGGAGGCATTGGTCTAGTTGTATGTTTTTTATGTCTCTAAGATGGTGAGACAACATAACATTTTCTAATACATTGTGAAGTTACTAAAAATATATGGAAAGAGATTCTAAAATCCCTTAATATCTTAGATACATGGATGTTGTCTACACTTGAAATAAATTTACTACATTGGTTTATAAATTATCCAAGATTGAGATATATCCCCTTCGTGGTAAGTTGGAGAATATGGAAGTATTGAAACAAAATTATGTTTGAAAATTGTTAAAGAGAGGTCTCTAGAACTATCTACAGAATTTATCTTGATATTAAAGAATTCAAATGCATAGGAGAGGTGGACAATGTGGGTTCTATACTAAATCCATTCTTCTTTGATGAGAATCCAATAGGTTTCTTTGATGGTGCAACAGTGAATGACAATTTTGGAGTTCGTATTTATATAAAGTTAAGTGCACAACATGTATCTAAAGCTTATTTTTCTCGAGGAAAGGGTAATAACATGAAGGAAAAGATTTTGGGACTTTGGGGACTCCTTATATTTGCACAGAGACTATCCATTAGAAATTTGATGGTAGATGGTGACTCCAAAGTCACTATAGAATGGATTAATGATTGTTAAATTCTGAACCTCGTGTATCTACACTACTGGAAAACTCGAATTAAAAGATTAAAGGAAAGCTTTGAAGGAATACAATTCATCCATATCCATGGAGAATTCAACACTGTGGTAGATCAACTATACAAAAAAGCGTTGGACATCCCCCTCAGTTGTTTTTATTATGAGAAGATCATCCAAGGAAGTGTGGTGAACTCAAGAAGTTTTATGATTTTCTAAAGATGTATTTTCAGTGTATCCACACATCAAAAGAGGGTTGATTTTTCAATGCATGATAAACAGGAATACGTTATGTAAAGTTATGTAAAGCAATTGACAGTTGCCAATAACATCTATATAGAGGAAGTCCAAGTATAGAAAAGAATATTAAGATTTTGAGGAGATATTAGATATTCGATCTTATAGATCTTTTTTGTAATATTGAAAGAACACTTGATTCTAATAGAATAATAGTGTATCTGTTTTTTCCTATGTGAAAAAAAAATGAATAAACAATATCAAATTTAGAGGATCTCTCCATCATCAATCAGCCGAAATAAGTCGAGTTTGGCATTGCAATTGGAAGAATTTGGAAAACGACCAGGACAACAAATCTGAGAAAATCATCTTCAACGAACCTTTTTCTTCCCTCAATCCAGATAGAATTTTGGAAACTTGCTTACAAAGAAGCTTAATTTTTCCGTTATACACAAAAACCATGTCTCCGATTTTCAATATTTTTGTTCAGTTGCCCAAAACATCCAACGCAAAACTGTCACTTCTTATTCTTGCGGATTTCTGACATGGAATATTTGATTATAAACTGAAAATCAATTTTGCAATCTGGAAGAGATCTCTGAGGCTAAAATCATGAGTGATTTTATAAAAAATTCATTAATAAACCATTATCATAAAAATCATGCATAATAATCTTCAATTTATTAAAAATAAAGGAGAACAAATATTATTTACCCACAAGAGCATAAATAATTATAAAATGGAATGATATGATCAATTATGATAAATGACGTGATAAAGAATGGTAGAAATGGATGAAACATGTGTCAAAAAAATGGTAGAAATAATGATAGTTTAGTGTTCCAACATCTCAACCAAAATGAACTTGTTTCATGTTCTCATGCAACCCAATGTCTCTATATTAACTTAGTTGTGATTCAATAACCAAGATGTTTACTCCAGCTCATGATAATATATATTTATTCACTAAAAACAATAGTTATTCAATTCTAACAATGTTGGTGAAGCTGTAATATTTTTCACATTGACTTCCAATCATATGTATATGAAGTTGTAGAAAAATATCATATAAGTAACAACAATTTTTTCCTAAAAATTAGATCCTCCCAAAATTTTGCAAGCAGATTTTTATAATATTAATGCTTCTCGATACAAAAAATCAAAGCAATCTGATGCATGGATTTTAAGATATCAACAAAAATGGTTGTAAGTGACAATGCATGAATTATGAAATTTTACAAATTGATTTAGCTTGATATTTTTTGGGTTTATACATATCAATGATATATTAAAGTTGTCTGAAACTCCATTTATGCACTGTATCAAAGTGAAATTGTATGCTTTAAATGAGGAAGAAATGAAAAAACATACATCATCTATAACAACTCCTCCCCCAAAATGGAGAATTAGCATGTCTGCATGCAACTAGAAAACAAATTGAGGTGGTTGCTACAATTACTGTTGAAACCTCAACTTGGTGTATAACAACAAGGAATAAGGGAGGTTTTGGGAATAAATAAGGATAGTAATGGGTGAGAAATAATATAATGGCATAGTCCTCATAGGTAAAGAAACAAAAAATAATCTCCCCCAAACTAAAAGCTTTGATGTCTTTTGAAAAATGGAGAGTGGTAAAGAAATGGAAACAATGGTTTAAAAATATGAATGAATAATGTTGAGTGGATTTTCATGACATTTTCCTAAACTTTTAATAAATTCAGAAACTTATGCTATTTTACCTCAAGTTTTACCTCCATGAAAACATGGAATGGCGTGGATAGAATGATATTGGTTGAATTTGTTGTAGGATGAGTTGATGCTAAAAGTGATGTGGAAAGATGGAATCCATGCAAGTTGAAAGAAAGTAATCATAAAGTGTAGCATGGTATCCTTCTCCTAAACTGATTAGTTTGGATGCCATCAATATTTCTATAGCACATCTCATTAGTAGCCTCAATCAATAATTCATCACCTCAATTACTTCATTATATATAAAAGTGACATCATCATGTTATGAATTCCATGTGATAATAATGGATAAAAAGGGAATATAAAAGAGGTTAAAAATGACAAGAATAAAAACAATTCCATATACCCATCAACTTTGGCTTCTATGGGCACAAAAATGGTGAGAATTAGTTATCTCAGTCTTTGCTTCTCAAGATCGATCGATTTCTTGTTGTTCATAATCAGAAATATGCCTTTTTATTCTACCCCAAAATAATAGTAGTGTTGTTAAAATACAAATAAATGGCGAATGATTGGGAAAAACAACTATCTTTGGTGAAAGATATGAATCTTTCTATAATAAAGGAATGATAGATCACATGATACAAAATTTCAAATCTCAAATATCCTAAAAGTTTTTTCCGTGGATATGTAAAGTGAATGTATAGATCACATTAATAGATATAAACCATAACCATCATTATCTAAGAACTGATGAAATATTACCCAAAGAACCATGAGTTCTAGAAAACCTTATATATGCAACAATAAGATTTGTCAATCATTAGTTTTGAGAAAACAAGGTAACCAAGTAAATCATAGTATTGAATTAACTTCTATACCATAGGCATGGCCACTGCTTCCAGTAGGTGTCAATAGCCTTGACAGGGATGCCTTTTTATCCCATTGAGATGTGAGTGTCCCATCTATTAGAAAGAAGTACATAGTTGCAAGAGAATTTCAATTTACTTAGAAGTCTATTGAAAATCATTGGTTTGGCTTGGGAACAAGTTAATAACAATTCCATTCATGGGAGATAACAAAATTTAACAAGTCGACTCATGATGAGACCTCTTGTCCATCAGTTTTCAACTCAATGTCATTACCCTGGCTTGGTGACCAATGGTGGTAATGTCACTTTGTTAGCACCTATGATCATGGTAGGTCGGATCATGATGAGACCTTCTATACTTCAATTTACTATTCATGTTTAAAATTGAACTATTTTTATTGTTAATCTACAAAATATTACTTAATAGATTGGGTGGCATGTCGGCTCCTTAAGAGATAGGATGGCATAAAAAGATTTTTAATAACTATTTTCAACTTGGGTAATTTTGCTTCTCAAAAACTAAGAACCTTCAAATTACTATTGGTAAATATATTTTTCTTTACTAAGATTGAGGTTGAGGAACAATTCATTAGATAATGACAGAAATATTTAAATACAATTTTGTGGGAATCATCATAAATTTTATGAAATCAAGGACTTGACAATTTAAAAAAGTTGAAAGTCGACATGATGAAATCATCTTTGCATAATTATTCCTTAAAAATAATATTATGTTTTTAAGTAAACCAAGAGAAATTGACTTCTCAATCATTATGTCAAAGAGGACCTAGAACATTAAAAAATATTTCTCATTCACCAAGGAGAAGAAAAAAAAAACAGAAAAAAAAATACCCATAAATGTCGAAAAAATAACAATGTTTCCAAAGGGAACAAAAATCATTCTTTTGAAATGAACAACAAAGGGAGCAACAATCGTTCCTTTGAAATGAACAACAAATGGAACAACAATCATTCCTTTGAAATGAACAATAGTGGGAACAAAAATCGTTCCTTTGAAATGAACAACAAAGGGAACACCAATCATTCGAACAACAATCGTTCCTTTGAAACAAACAACAAAGGGAACAACAATCCTTCCTTTGAAATGAACAAAAAAGGGAACCATAATCATTCCTTTGAACTGAATAGCAAAGGGAACACCAATCGTTCCTTTGAAATGAACAAAAAAGTGAACGCCAATCATTCCTTTGAATTGAATAACAAAGGGAACACCAATTGTTCCTTTGAAATGAACAACAAAGGGAACAACAAAACTACCCACCATTCTAAGCTTGTGAATATGAAGTATCAAGCATGATTGTGGCAATCCCTCCCAAAAACTTATTGCGCTAATCCCTCCGAAAAACTAGCAAGGTAACATGGAGAAGGATTAGTCATTCAACAATCATAGTCACTTTACAAATTAATGAGGAATTAAAACTGAATCATTCTTGACAAGACTTACCATAAGATTTTTTGATATTAGATCTAAGGTAATCATACACTTGATAAGATTGGGGAAGAAAATGGATAGATGTAGTGAAACAACATGAAACTCAAGAACTTCCCCTTATTTATTTTATTTTTATTTTGATGAAGGAACAACAACCGTGAATTTTAAGGAAACAACACCTCTGACACAAAATCATAAGATAAATAAGAAAATAAACCACATTTTATTGAAAAATAATAAATTAGTAAATAACTTACGTTGTAACAGTTGTGATTTTAACTGTAGCGATGTTGTTTCGAGGGAAAACAATTGTGGTTGGATGAAATTCCCTTATTTTACTAACATTTTCTTCAAGAATCACTTTTTCATAAATGAACCTCCTTTATTCTCTTGGGACCTGTAAAAAAATGAGCATCTACCTATGGGAGAGCGGTCTCTAACCATAGACCAATAGTGTTTTAATCATAACTTCTTCGTTTGTTATCCAATTTGAGTGATTCCAACGCCAAATAAAAGTGAATTTAGAGAAATATATTCAATATAAATAGGGATTTGAAAATTCCATGTGCTGGTATATCAAATTTACTCAAAAAAAACCTGCATAACATAGTTATTTTTTTATTTCCCAACTTAGACCAACAATTGATATTTTGAGAATAAATTTTCTGTTTGATGACAGATTGAGATAATTCGAATTGGAGATGAAATGAAATTCATGTAGATATATACAATAAAAAAAAAATTAAAATAAGAAGAATTAATGGGTCAAATACTCCAATAGACAGTCGGAAAAAGAGGGTTATAAGATTGATGATTTACAATAGGCAGTCAGTATTTTGGTCATAAATTTTTCATGCGATATCGAAATCAAGTGATTCAAATTGTATTTTAAAATATATTCATAAGAAAATACACCATAGAAACAGGTTTGCAAAATCTATTCATTTAGGCCTTGAAAACTCATTGTCCCGGCTCTGTCCCTAAGCTACCTAGTAGACACCCTGTCAATGTTTTGGTCATAAATTTTTTGTTTCAAATCCAAATTGAGTGATTCAAATTGGGTTGGAAAATAGAAATCAAGGGAGCTTAGGATAGAAATAGGTTTTAAAAATATTCCCATTTTATCCTTCAAAACATGATTGTACCGACTATGTCTCTAGTAATTTTCTCAAGCCCGCATGTCATAAAATATGATAAACATTTTTTTTTTTCGAAAATGATGATTAGTGTTTGTAGAAATATGATTTTCAGTATAGTATGTATACATACACAAATAAATCACAACATATTTATCTACACAAGATATTTCAACAATCAAANATAAATTTATTTATGTACTTGTTTTATTTTCTACTCTAACCTACTCTACATTGAAAAATAAAATACGATTATGTATAAGAGTACTTCCAGTGGAGCCATTTTTTAAATAATGCCTTAAGTATATACATACCAAAATTATAAAAATTCAACTTTATAAATACTAGGGTATGAGAGACCATCTTCCCTTGAAACGATGGTGCCAAAAATTGTTGAAGTATGGAGTGATGTTGCGAACAAATGATGGAGTGAAACCAATCTTCAATAGAGATTTGACACTCTTGATTTAATATGGTTGCCATATCATGATGTTCTTCCATGACTTCTATGATTTCTAGATTTAAATCCTTCCGAGACCTCATATAAGTTTCATGTAGTGGTGTAGTTGAAATAGGATGGGTGGGAAGGGTCATGAAATTTTGTAGTTCAACATTCTAAGCATGTTGTACAAGGGTGATTTTAAGGATGGGAATTTGCTTTAAAATGTAGAAACCTTGGCGAATCTTACTAATCCTTCATATGCCAACTATAAATGTTTGGCGATATTTTTGTAAAAATATTCAAATTTATAAGGATTTTTTATATTTTTTATAAAATTTTAGCGATTTTTAAGGTAAAATAATTTTATCCTATAGAATTTGGGCGAATAATTTTTAAAATAGTGAATCTCGTTTTTGGAAAAACCATGGAAAATTAGCCCATGAGCGAAATTTAGCCCCTAAAATCATCCATGATGTTGTACTGGTTTATTGTTATGAGAGTGTGGAATGGATTGAACATGCATTTGTGTAGGGCTTGGATGATTTTGATGATGTAGTGAAGAGTATGTATGATATGTTTGACATGCTACAAGATGAGGGAGAGTAGTCATGTAATCATAAGATGAGCCATCCCAAATATGTGGAAAAGATTGAAGGGATCATAGTGTGGTCGTCATAGATTCCCTAACATAAGAGTATTCCATGATAAATAATGCAAGTAAGAAAATGGAGAAAAAATGTTTTGAACCATGGATGTAGGCCACGATTTCCATGGTTGTGAGCTTGTTGCATCTTCTCGATCTCTTTGATATGGTGTTTTCATCTTAGGTAAGAAATAACAACTATCCATGGGATGTTTCTTTGGGCATTGAGGGAAAAACACTTATTCACTTTTTTCTTGATTTTTCTTAACCTGCAAAACATTCAACTATGAATTTAGACAGCTAATAAAATTGGTTTTAAAATGTAAAAATAAATCATTGATTTCAGCTCCTATATCTCTTGTTTTTGTAGCAGATTTGGAAGAGAAAGAAGAAATTTCTCTAGAATTATTACCAACCCTAGAGATTCCTCTTGAATACCATATGCATAATTCACAAATATCATCATATGATAGCTAAAAAAATCACCTTTTCCCATCAGATCTAAGATTTTTAAAAATGTGGCTTTAATTCCTTTGAGTGCAAGTGTTTTCAATATCTCTTTTGTCAAATTGTTATGCTTTGAGTTTTGAAGGTTATATTGAAATCTCTCCACATAATCTTCCAATCTTTCATCTTCCCCTTCTATCATACAGAAAATATATTCAGTATTCTTGCAATATTCTTGATACATCTTCAAGAATACATTCTCCATGTCCTCCCATGTTTGAATGCGGTTTCCACCAAGGCTCATAAACCATCGGAGAGCTACTCTTTTTAGAGTAAGAGGAAACACTTTCAACCTTTAAGAATTAGTACAATAATCATATCATCTACAAATTACTTCAAACTCAAATAAGAATGTATCAGGGTCTTATTTTTCCAAACCATGAAAATTTGGTAGAGCAGATGGGGAATGATGTGCATTTCTATCACTCCTTCTATACCTATGATAGGGAATTCAAAAGTAGAAATGTGTGTCATTTATTTCCAAAATGGAATAGTTTATCCATGTTCTTTTTTGAGGTTCCTCCTTCAATTGTTCCCATCAATTGGTTAGTGGAATGGGTGGTGCTTACATCAAAATTTCAAGTTCCTACCCTTAATGTTCCTAATTTTAATCATGCATTCTATATGATCTGAAACTACCTACAGAGGGAAGATCTCACCACAAGTTAGGTAGGTTGCGTGTATAGGTTCTTACCTTCTGAATTTGATATCCAACCCTCTAGGAGTTAGGAATGCATCTACAACCATATATTAGTGTGGTAGTGCTATTTCGATTGCCTCACTAGCAGCATTGCCAAAATGTTGGCAACAATTAATTTCTTAATAAAGAAACAACTAATCACATGTACATTAATTATCAACCAAGTAACATTTTTTTATTTCAAGGAAGTATGCAAAATATATGCAATAAACTGCCCATGACTAACATTGGTCCTACAAGATTATGTTCTACACTATCAAGCTCATTAAACAAGAAATAAAATGCAAGACTTAGATATCAATACTAAATTCAAGAAGAAAAAATCAAGTGACAAGAAAGGAGACTTATGCTAATCACACAACTTGAATCAACACTAAAGTAAACAACGCCTTACTGAATTGGAAATTTAACTTATTGCACCCAACAAAATTCAAATGCTAATCTAGAGAAATAAATTAAATGAAATCTAGAAATTGCGGGTAATATCAAATCTAGAAAATACAGTAGCCAACAAATTACTTGAAGAAAAGGAAAATTTCTTTAAGGAACATAAATTGAAATTCAAAGAAACAAGCACAAAACTAAACTAGTTTCCATGTTCAAGGCATCACCTCTTCCAAGGCAGTGGGCGCACCAACCAAAGATTGAGTTCTGCCTTAAGAATATTTCAAATCAAATTACAAATAATAGATGCAAAACTCAATGGGGATCTTCTGTCGTTAAATTAATGAGAGAAATAATTACACGAGAATGAAGTTCTTAGATTTGTTTCAAATTCAATAATTTTCCATCAATTCGATAGTCCCCCCCCTCTCTACCTCTACACAAAACCCATATCACGGATTTTCAAGAGTCTTCTTCAGTCCTGAAACTTCCAACACAAAATTGTCACTTCTTATTCCAGCGGAATTCTGAGTTGGAATATTTGATTATAAACTGAAAATCAATTTTGCAATCTGGAAGAGATCATGGAGGCTAAAATCATGAGTGATTTTATAAAAAAATCATTAATAAACCATTATCATAAAAACCATGCATAATAATATTCAATTTATTAAAAATAAATGAGAACAAATATTATTTACCCACAAGAGCATAAATAATTATAAAATGGAATTATATGATAAATTATGATAAATGACGTGATAAAGAATGGTAGAAATGGATGAAATATGTGTCAACAAATGGTAGAAATAATGATAGTTTAGTGGCCCAGCAGTTCCCCCTCATATTTTGTAACCGATATGTGCCTACCTCAATTTTCTTGGATACCTGAAAAGGTCTAAGCCATAGATTTTGAAACTTCGAATGTTTTCCCTTAGGTGTGTTTTCTCGATCCCATTTCAGGACTAAGTCTCCTACTTCAAAATTATTCTCTTTGGCCTTATGCTTATCAAACCATCTTTGAACTATCTATAGATGAGCGACGAACTTTGATTTTTTGTTCTCCCTTTTCTCTTCCAGCATGAGGATGGTATGACTTCTTTGTTGAATAACTGATGAGGGTTGTCCTCTTGAAACCCGAGCTAGATAAAGTGATTGAACATATAACCCATTTTGGGGAATGGCTTCTTGACCATATACTAGAAAGTATGGAGAGATCCCTATAGCTTCCTTGGGTGTTACTTTGTCTTCCCATAAGGCATTATGAATCGAGCTATGTCAATTCCTCTGATTGTCTACAACTATTTTCTTCAAGATCCTCACTAGGTTCTTATTAGTTGATTCTGTCACTTCGTTCCCTTGAGGATAATAGTTTGCAGAGTATATTATTAGGATTCCTTTGTCTAGAGAAAACTCCGATAATAGAGTAAAAGAAAAATAAGAAGTATTATCAAACAAAATAACAAAAGGCATCTCAAACCTCGTGATCAGATGTTGTTCTATGAATTGGATTAAAACCTTTTCATTCACGTGAGTCAGAGGGATGGCCTCTGCCCATTTTGTAAAATAGTCCATATCAATCAGTATATATTTATGTTGTTTTGAAGAAATCAGGGTAATCTCCCCTATGAATTCTAACCCCCATTTCTCGAATGGTCTGGATATGGTCACTAGTTGGAGTGGAACGGTTGTTCTCTTTTCTCTCCCCTCACTCATTTGACAACTTTTAAAGTTACTAGCATATGTATGAGTGTCTCTAAATAGAGTAGGCCAGTAATAGTCATCACGGTATTCCCTACAAATTGTCCACCTATAGGACCATCATGGAGCTCCATCAGATCATTTTCTGCATATGAACGTTTGAGACATCTCAAGAGTACTCCATCATAATTTACATGGAAAAGTACTGAATTTATGAGGCAATATTGTGTATATTTTAGTGTGACAACTCTCATTTCCTTAGGGTTTAGGTTTTCTGGGAAATCCCCATGATGCATGAGGTAAATGAGTTTTCCATACAAAAAATCTTTCCCTAGGGGAATTTATAAAGCTTCACTATACCATAATTCTAGTTCGTTTTCGAACCTAGGGACTTGATTTATTCAGTCTTGGGCTTCTGCAACAAGTTTACACAATATTTGTCCCTTCACTAATTTGGTAGGTTTTATATCTAGATCAAATTATTGGAAAACTTCCATCCAATTTCCTCTTCTCTCCCTCATCTCCTTTTGAGTGAATAGGGATCAGACTATAGGATGAGGCACAGTGACTTTGGTGTGATTGTTTAGGAGGTAATATCTGAAATGTTTTACTACTTTGTACACCGAATAGGCCTATTTTTCTATAGTAGGGTAATTCAATTTGTCTCCTTGGATATTGGTGCTCATGAATGATATGAATGCCTCATTGTTATCATCATCTTTCTCGATTAATATTGCAGCTAAGGATTGGTCAGAGACGAAAGTATAGAGGAAAAAATATTTACTAAAGTCGAGACTTCGTAGCACCATAGCTTGAGATATATGTTGTTGAAAGAATCTTTTCTCTCATCATCCCACTTAAAATTAGCATCCTTGCAAACCATTTTGTGTAAGGGTTTGACAGTTTCAATGAAATTGAGCATGAACTTCCTCACAAAATTATTTTTTCCAAAGAAGGATTGCATATCCTTTTTGTTGTGGGGTAAGGGAAGCTGAGTTGTTGCCTTTATTCGTTCTGAATCTATGCAAAATCCTACTTATTATATAATGTGACCTAGTAATTCCCCTTCCTCAACACCAAAGATAGTTTTCTTAGGGTTTAAAGACATTCCACATTTCCTACACCTTTCAAAAATCTAGGTTAGATGTTGGATGTGGTCTTTTTTGTTCTTTCAATACACAATCACGTTGTCCAAGTATACTACTACACATTTATTAATCAATCCCCAAAAAGATACGTCCATGGCCCTTTGGAATTTTTCTCCTACATTAATCAACCCAAAGGGCATGTGTTTATAAGGAAAAGTTCCCCACTTGGTTTAGAAGGTAGTTTTCAATTGGTCTTCTTCTGAAACTAGAACCTAGTTGTAACCTGAAAAACCATCTAGAAGGGAGAAAATTTCAAAACCAGACATGGTCTGCAAGAGTTGTTCCATGGGTGGGACTGGGTAGTTATCATTTTTTTATTCTCTATTAAAGTTTCTCAAATCTACACATAGGTGGATCTCCCCAGACGTTTTCCTGATAGGAACCAAATTTTCTACCCAGACAGAGTGTCCAACCTAAAAAATAAGCTTAGCATCTAGTAATTTCTTTAATTATTGATAGATGAGGGGTTCCAAATATGGATGATACTTCCTCTTCTTTTCTTGGAAGGGTTTCACTCTGATTTTAACGGGATGGTGTGTTGAATAATGTGAGTGTCATAATTTTTCAATTCTCGGTACGACCATGCAAAGACATCTTGATATTCTCTAAGAACATTGAGATATGCTTGTGTGTCTTCTTTAGACATTGTTTTTCCTAGATTTATATTCTTAGGATTTTCTGGGGTTACTAGATTTATAGTCTCATATATGGGACATGAACTCTTTCTCTCTGTGTTCGTTGACGCTTTAAATCTTTCCCTCGCGTCTAAAAGGTTCTCCAAATTGGCTACCCCTTTGGGTATCATGTGAAACCTTAGTTTGTTACTAGAGTGAACTATTTTTTCCTTTTGTTCATGGAAATCCATTTCTGCTAGTTTCTCTTGGAATAATTCATCACCAATAGACAGATATTTAAAAAACAATTGATTGCTTACAAAATCTACAATATGTTCATCTCCTTCAAAAACCTTCCAATTAGAAACATTGTTGGGTATTGTTGGTTTATAGAATAGTTCCACGGTGAACCTGGAGGCTTCATAGTCTTCTAAATGGGATAGCATCGAGGCTGCATTAGCTAGGGAATCAACAAAAGTATTCTTTGTCTTGGGAACCATAATAATATTAAAGGCCTCAAAATTTTCTATTAACCTATGCACATCTTGTTGATAATTCCTCAAGTGGGGTGAGTTGCAGAGTATAGTATTATTTACTTTCTTGAAGATAATTTTAGAGTCCCCAAAAACCTCTAGTTATTTAATGTTTAATTCTATGGATTTTTTCAGTCCCTGAACTAGAGCTTCATACTCAATAGTGTTATTAGTACATTCAAATTCTAGTCTGTAGAATAGGAAATTCTGCTTCCCCTTTGGGTCAATTAATATACATCCTTCTCTCGACCCTTCTTTTGATTTAGACCCATCAAAGTACAACATCCAAACCTATGAGAGAAATTTATCAACTTGATGTAGGAGCATCGCCAGCACATCAAGCGAGCCAACGCGAAAGCGAAGGACAGCTGGATAAGCCAGCACGAATTTTGAAAATGCTTTGGAAATTGTTACACAATCTTAAATGAATCATTTAAGAAGAGGCACCTTTTTATATTGTAATGGACCTTGAGAGGATAGCTCTCGTCCTTAGTAGATAGTCGACATTTAATAGACTTAATGCAGGTAGATAGGAATTTAATTCTAGATTTGATAGCCTAGAGTCCAAGAGGGAGAACATATATAGACACCCTCATTGTATCATTGTATTATGATTCAGAAAAAAAAGAGCATACAGATAACTGTGTATGAAGAACACCCATGTACAGGCATTTGAATTAATAGAAGAAAGATTTGATTCAAATTCATGGTTTGT